>PVIR01000405.1:137142-183283 GCA_004026965.1 Petromus typicus
GTATGTTATATATTGTGAAATAGAAAATGCTCAATGTAAAATAAGGTGAAAGGGGACAATGTTGAGATTGTAACAAAAAAGTAAGGAAACAAATTTTATGTATATGGGGGGGTGGTAGGGTGGGTAGGGCTATGGGAAAAAATGAGAATTAAGTTGTGTCTTATACTGGTACAAATCCCCATTATGGAGTGCAATCATGGTGTGTATATTTAATGTACCAATAAAGATTAAAAAAAAAAAAGTAAAAGTTTGCATTTGGTGTGCTTTTGCACAATTAATATGATCTTTGCTGTCGTGTGCATATTGATAGTTTGTCAGACCTTGGCTGGGGCGACTGGCTCACGTGCCCACAGAGAGGGCACTACATCTGCATGCCCACGACAGCCCGTAAGCCGAAACTTCGCCACCACTGCCCTAGGCCAATGAGATACACACACGCGAGACTTGACGCTTCTGCCATCTCTGTCAGCAAACACGGCTGTGAAGATGTCTGGCTGTCCCATTGCTGTTACCAGCTGTGGACAAAGCGAGTGTTCTTGCAGTCACAAGGGGTGAGTGCTGAGAGGGGGGAGAAGGGGCTTGTTTTGCTGGTGTAAATCACAGCGGGTGAGCATGGTTCTCAAGGCAGCAGCAGAGAGGCTTTTCCTTCTCACAGAGGGAAGTACAGTTTCCCAATCTTAGAAGAGTTAGCAACTCCTCGGGTGACCTGGTAGTGATGTCCTCTGGGATGTGTTCTTAAAAGCTCTATTCAGATAGTCCTGATAATTATGGGTGCTGTTTAATACCCAGTATAAATCCTTTCCTACCTAATCTAATTAAGTGTAAATTCTGTTCCCCAACTGAACCCCAGCTGAAACAGAAGGAAAATCCCCAAGTGATATCTGAGTTAAGTGTAAATAAAACACAGCATGGTAAATAATAGTAATCTCTTTAACAAACCATTTTCATGTTTAATATAAGAGACTTAAAATATTTATTCTTATAAAGAGAAATAAAACCAATTACATTTACTGTATAAGGTATAATGCACTGGTTCAATATGACACAACTACATAAGATTTTTAATATTTAGAACAGCTCATTTGGTTAACATAGCAGCTATAAAACTATATATTCAGCTTGTTTCTCCTGCACACTCAGAAAATAAATTTTTTTAACTTGTCTTTATAATCTTTTTGCAATTCAAAAATCTCTCTAAATATTCAATTTTAATTAATCTAGGTTAAAACACAATACTCTGTAATTCTTATCATTTTGATGTTAAAACAATATAAAATATTAATAATTATGTTCTTAAAAAGTATTCTTTGTAAATCCAACTGACAAAATATTCAGCAAAGTATGTACACAATGTCTGTGCATAAGCACTGATTGGATGTCTTTCTAGGGCTACTGTAGCATAATTTAATAATCATCACATAACAGTACCTATGTAATAACTAATACAAACTATTACCTATGCTTTTAAAATCTGGATGTATTTCCACAATCCTTTCCAAATAAAGGCATAGATCTTACCAACTATCTCTTTAAGTGGTAATTTCCTTGAAAAGACAAAGTGATCAAATCATAATGACACTACTAGTAAAAGGTTTGGTCAAACCCAATGTATGAATTTTCAAAGGCTCAACTTGAGAATTCTCTAGCTTTTCTGAAGATAATGTTCTGTACGGTGACAAGCATCACTGTGTTAGGTTCTGTTCACAGCGAACCCTTGCTAAGGTACCAACTCCTGCACAGAAAGAATGATTTCTTGGGTCATTCGGGAAGTTTGCCTTTCAGAGTTTTACATCTAGAGAACTCAAAAGATTCAACACTGAAGGCTTCTGTGAAGAAAGAAATGCCAATGGATGATTTCTATCCCATTTCCTAAATTAATTATTTGAATGCTCTTGTCAGAAATAGGACAGAAGAGTGGATAAATGTAGTTTACTTGTTTCAATTTTTAAAGTGCCAACAAAGTCCATTATGTCTCTAAATGGACTGTCATGGTGTGACTGAAATAAAAGCAGCAGAAAGCACATAGAAATTACGTATTTAAATCAGATAGTAAAAACTTTTTAGATAGATGTTGGCAATTCTACATATTACATTGGCAAGCATGACACGTAAGTATACTTTATATGCCTGCTAGATGAATATAACAATTGAGTTTAAATGTAGCTATCTATTCTTACTATCTAATGTAAAGCACGAGTGAGAAAATCCAAAATTTAAAACTAGTGAGACAAATCACAACATACAAGACAAAATTCACAAACTGTAGTGTTCTGAAGAATTTCTCAGTTTAATGAGAGACCTACAGAGTTAACTGAACTTTTCTTAAACTCTTCCAGTTTAAATTCAAGTCCAGTATTTTTCCTCTTTCTATCAGATGCCTAGGGTTTAGAGTTTGTTATTTGCTCTTAACAATAAAAGAGACAGCAGCATAGTCAGCAGCTTCTAAACTCTTCAGGTGGAAAGAATGCACTAGTTACTAACAAATCATTTATTACTAGATTGAATGAAATTAAATTTAAAATGCCAAGTAACCTGAAAATGAGGGCCCTGAATGGTATCTCCTAGATAAGGGTATAGATCTAAGAGCCTAGCTTTCCAAAGCATTCTAATAAGACTGAAGCAGTTCAGAAAATAAGGTTTATCAATATGACATAACAGCATCACTAATAAACTAACACCACATTTTCAAAATCATTAGTAATCACATAAATAAGCACAATTTAGTAACTCGCTTACTAACAGTGGTATAGTGGTGCCCCCTGGTGGTTGCATTGAACATCCTTCCCTTGATACTGCATATCTGAAACAATACAGTAAAACCTTGGTCTATGAGAAAAATTCATTCCATTTGTAATACAAAGCATCTGTATATCAAAGCAGTGAATCAGTTATTATCATGAGATATTCATCATGTCATACTGCTCATATTACAAGACACTGCTCATCTTTCAAGTTAAGATTACTTAGAAATGTTTGCTTGTCTTGTGGAACACTTGAAGACCAAATTACTTGCGATTCAAGGTTTCCCTGCATTTGTACTCGAGAATATCAAAATTTGAGATCACAACACATAACTGTGCTTCTATATATCTTACTCCTTTTTTGTTTGAAAAACACTGTTTACAAGATAAATCTCTGAGTCCTATTCCCAGGAATAAAGCTGAAGACTATGGAAATCTTGGTAAACTTGTCTTTGATACCAATTCCTGTTAAGAAATTTACATTTTGGTTCTAGATCTTAACTGAGAGGTTTTTGCATTTTCTAGCTTAGCTTTTAAATCTATGGGTTTCTCAAAAAACTTTACCACAGCTGGTTCATTCAACAGAGATGCAAGAATCTGTTCAAATGCAAATGACCACTGAGGTTCCTCCCTAAGAGAGGAAGGATCTTTCTCCAGGTAGCTCGCTGGTTTCCTTTCCTTGGGTCCTCCAGAAGCGCAGACTATTCCAGAGACCGCTTTGGCTGATGATGTAGGACTGTGTAGTTTCCTTCCAACTTCTTCCATTCTGAGCAAAAGGCTAGTTACAACAGCAATGGCTTGATACAATGCTTCTTCTTCAGGATCCTCATGAAATAAATTATAGAGGGTCTTTGAGAACTGAATAAATTGTGACTAGAAGACACAAGTTAGAAATATAACATTTTAATATTCCATTCGACAAATATGAAGAGAATTTAAAAGTAGACACACTCTTTTATAAAATTTGTAGTGTATAACCTTCATTCTAGAACTTATAATTAATCCCCTAGAACTTTCCCCTAGTTCTAGAAAGAGGACTATAAATCATGGGAAAACATTTCATTTAAACCCTCTTGATTACTGCCTACAATACATCATATCCATACTAATTCCTGGACAGTTGGCCACTTGAGTTCATGTTAGGTGGTTCTTTCCTTCATTGGAATGTTTCTTGTACACAATGATTACATTCTTTGTGGGAAGTTGGTATACATAAAAAGCATCTTACTTTCAATTAGGCAAAGTACTGTATTTCCCTACATATATATTATTAATACATTAGCCCATCTTAACAAATGGATTAAGAACAAGTTCCATTTGATCTCTTCAAAGGGCTAAGGTAGACTGCTTAGCAAAGATGACAAATTCAGGGTACAATGACTTATGGGACTGATCTAGTAGCGCAAAGTAGCTCTAAGAAGCCCGTGTGGGCATGGTTCTCTTGAAAAACTGAGTGGGGAGAAAATGGAGGGAAACTAGTTGTTCTCTTAATTACCCCTCAATAATCCAAAGATAGTCCTAGAAAATATTTTTCAACTTAAAAATGCAGTTTCAGCATGAGTCCCGTAAGTCAGCCATCCAATCAGAAAGTTTAACAAAAAGCAAATACAAAGGGTATGCTTCATAAAAATGTTGTTACAAATTCATTTATAATAATTTTAGAACAAATATCCCATACTTACTCATTTTAAAAAGTACTTAATCAATTGCCAAGTTATGCAGTACACTGAGAAATACTAAGTTATGTGATAGTTCTCATTTGGATAAAGTTTTGGGTATCCTCAGTATCCATACTAACCAGATTTTAATTTTAAAAATATAAGAAAATATTCTGGTGGGGCAGTGCATAAGAAAAAGATGACTTTTAAAATTGCACCAGTAGTTATTGCATGTGCCAAAGACCACAAGGAATCAAAGTGTGATCTATTTCAGTAATTTCTAATGCCCAGTAACTAGTCATGGGCTTGGCATCCAGTAGGCATTAAAAAAAATTATTTACCAGATAAAAGAACATTTCCAACAATGCTGGAAATGTTCTATACACATTTCTATGTATATAAATTGTCATAGGAGAAGGACTATCTGAAAGACGAGATATGCTTGTTTAAAGTAAAACTCATTAAAATTTTTCTCTCTTCCATGAAACTTACAAAGATAATACAGACTGTAAATATTTTTAAAAGTAATATGTTAGGGCCAGGGATTTAGCTCAGTGGTTCTGGCACCTGCCTTGCAAGCGCAAGGGCCCGGGTTTGATCCCCAGTAACCACATACAGCAATGCCGGGCATGGAGACTCATGCCCACCTGCAATCACAACCACATACCACACTGCCAGGCATGGTGGCTCATGCCTATAATCCCAGCACTTGGGAGGCAGAAGCGGAAGGATTGCTGTGAGTTTAAATCTGAGCTCAGGGCCAGCCTGAACTACAAAAAGGAGGCCCTGTTCAAAGAAAAAGTAGTAGTATTTTCAAGCTGGTTATACTAATATTCACATAAAAACACAAGAACTTAGACTTTTCTCTTTGAAAACACATACCTGATTCATTCTTGGCAAATCTTTAATATTTTCTTCTTTCTTGAGGAGCTCATCTTGCCACTGACTTAGGTATGCTTGAATATCAATTTTTCCTTTGCCTCAATGAGAGGAGTAAAACATTCACAGTGAATAGTCCATTCTATTTCCTCAAATCTCAAGAATAAGAATTATGATAAAAAATGTTTCATTGAGATATAAAATTCCACCTTTTTTAATCTGGGAAATGATCTGAATTTTCCTTTGATTTCACCCACTGGCTCTAAGAATGCTTTATTTCTATTTAGACTAAAACTTTTACTTTGGGAAAGTTGGGCACTAGGGAAAATGTAGGGAGGCAAAAAGGATGCATTTAGGGCCAGGGAGTTAGCTCAGTGGTTCCGGCGCCTGTCTTGGAAGCGCAAGGGCCCGGGTTCGATCCCCGGTAACCACATACAGCAATGCTGGGCATGGAGACTCATGCCCAGCAGCAACCAGTACCACATACCACAGTGCCGGGCGTGGTAGCTCACACCTGTAATCCCAGCACTCGGGAGGCAGAGGCAGGAGGATTGCTGTGATGCGAGTTGGAAGCTGAGCTCAGGGCCAGCCTGAACAAAGTGAGACCCTGTCTCAAAAAACCAAGAAAAAATGGATGCATTTAGATTAAACAGAAACCCTGACCCTACAATACACATTTCATGTAGCCATTCTCCCATCCAAGTACTAACCAGGGCTGACATTGCTTAGCTTCCGAGATCAGAGATCTGGTTCACTCAGGGTAGTATGGCCATAGACATGCAGTCATTCTTATATATACTATTAAATTTAAAAGTTTCTAGATCATATTCTTATGCAGATAACAAAGTGGTCCATAATGACTATTTCTTTTTTTGGGGGGGGAAAGGGCACTGGGGATCAAACTCAGGCCCTTGTGCTTCCACGGAGGCGTGGTACCACTTGAGCTAAATCCCCACCTTGGTAACAATTTCTTAAAAACTACAAACAATATTTAATCTTTTTTTTAAAGAGTTTAGTCAAGAGATATTAAGGTGATAATTAAATATTTATTTAAAAGCCCTTGAAACCTGTGTGAAAATACTGGTGAAATTATTAACTTTAAAGAGATCTTCAGCAACAAGGGTTTTGTTTTTGTTTTTATTTTTTGTAGTACCAGGGATCAAACTTGGGCCCTTGTGCTTCCAAACCAGGTGTGGTACCATTTGAGCTAAATCCCCAGGCTGAACAATAAGTTATTTTTAACTGTTAGTCAAAAATACAAAAAAAATGATTAGTCTTTGGAGAATGATTTTACAGCCTCTATCAAATTATTAAATGGGAGTATCAGCCAGTCTAGTATTTTATGCTTCTACAAATTCATTCTGTCCTAAAGAAATATTTGTAAAATTATCTTAAAAATTTTAAGCACAAAAATATTTGTTGAAGCATAGTTTGAATTAAAATAACTAGAAATAATTTAAATGTCCATCAGTATTGGGCAAGTTATTGAAATAAATTATGATAAAAATAAACAGTGAAACATCCTGTATCCACTAAAAAGCACAAGGTAGATCAAAATGTATGGATGTGAAAAGTTTTCCATGATGTATCACAAAAACTAATATTAGCAGCTATCGAACAGCATTAATGGAGTATTTCTTTCTTTTAAAATAGAGATATCTAGGGCTGAGGATTTAGCTGAGTAATTTCGGCATCTGCCTTGCAAGCACAAGCTTATGAATTTTATCTCTGATACCAAAAAATATTATATACATATAGTATAATAATAGAATATAATATAATACATATATAAATGGTGAGAGAGTGTGTAGATATGTTTGTATGTATAGAGATATAGGTCTGAGGAGGATATAGTCAAAAATGTTTATAGTCTTTAATTCTCTGTAGGGATGGTGTACTGAGATCTAATATCTCAATTTCTGTTAGGATTATCTATTACTTTTGTGATTTAAAATAAATATTTCTACAAAGTGAAATAGGGTAAAGGGGGAAAAATAATGAGATTATAACAAAAAAAGGAAACAAATTTTATGTATATAGGGGGTGGGGGTGGTATGGTCGGTAGGGCTATGAGAAAAAAATGAGAATTAAGTTGTGCCTTATACTGGTACAAATCCCCATTGTGGAGTGCAATCATGATGTATATATATAATGTTCCAATAAAGATTTCAATAAAAAATAAATAAATAAAATAAATATTTCTAAAGTAATCAAAATAAATTAATATGGATCATTTATTATTATATCTTCTATAACTTCCAAGAAGTATAGAGAGAAAGAATAAGTTAGTAAACTAAAGAAAATGAAAATTTTCTCAGGACCCATAGCCATTAAAAGGAATCAATCCAATTTACCCCTTAATTACATAAGGAACAATTTAATAGGGCGTTTGCATTCCTAGACCATAGTACCTTTCTCAGGGCTGTTTTTTCCTGAATTTGATTCTTTCTCATTTGTAGCCTTGGAAACTAGAAAGAAAGAAGGCAATTATATATTGTAAAATAGTTAACAAATCTTTTAAAGGTAAAAATAATATTTCATGTGCCATAAAAGTACATTATATTGATTCAGTAAGCCAATTTTACACAACCTGACCCGCTGTCATTGTAATATATTCAAAAGTTTTCATAGTAAAAAGAACACTGAGAAAATATTAATGTTTTAAATCGCACTACTTTTGTTGTCAGGAAAAAGAAAGAAAAACACAGACATACAGGAAGTCAGAAGAAACAGTTGCAATTCTTGAGGGTGGCAGTAACTCACTGTGAAACCTCACACAAATCCCTTCTCTGTGGGCCTTGATACCCTTATCTATAAAGGGAAGGGATCTGACTGGATGGACTGTAAGTTCTCATTAACACAGTGTCAAACACGTCAGCGTCTGGCAGGATGTGGGGGTGCATGCTTCTAGTCCCAGCACTGAGGTGGATAAACTGAGGCCGGAAGACTGCCGTAAGCTTGAGACCCCCCCATGTAGGAAGTTCAAGGTCAGCCTAAAGTATACAGCAAGACCTTGTCTCTCAATCTCCCCCCCCAAAAAATAAAAAAGCCCAAAACCAAAAAAACCAAATATTTCCGCACATTGAAATCACAAACATACATTAATCGGAACTTACCCCTCTGTTAAGACATTGCATATATATGAAAATAAAGCAAAAGACACACAGATAAGCTCATAACACTTCCAAATAATGTCTGAGAGGTAGATTCATACTCTTACACCTTTGGTATCTTATAGTAAGTAATCTGGTGTTTGAATAATAGCTATGAACATTTAATCACCAAACATTCTATTGTCCTCATTGTACTTTACTGAGGCATAAAAATGGTCTGATACAGTTTAAAAGTTTCTTTAACATATTTAGATACAAAATACAATTTTCTTGTTAATTCTCCAATCAATAAGAAATTTCATAAAGCTAAGTCTCTATTGAATAATTACTAATTTGGTAGTCAAATATGTATGAACTGTGCGAAGTGTTATGGCAGTACAAAAGAAGCAAAAGGGATAATGAACCCCAAATTTACTAACAACAAAGAACAACAAAGCCAGGAAGATCTAAATAGCGTAACTAATAATAATGTAACTAATGAGCAGAACAGTTAAACCAGCCAGACACAGTAGTGTGTACCTATAGCTGCAGATGTTTGGGAAGCTGATAGTGTGGGAGGAGCACTAACATTTAAGAATTTGAGGCCAGCTTGGAGAATATAGCAAAACCCTGTCTCAGAAAAAGTTAAGCTTCGGGTCAGGAATTTAGTTCAGGGGTTCTGGCATCTGCCTGCCAAGCACAGGGTTCTGAGTTCAATCACCAGTACCACACACCACAGTGCCAGGTGTGGTGGCTCACGCCTGTAATCCCAGCACTCAGGAGGCAGAGGCAGGAGGACTGCTATGAGTTCGAGGCTAGACTGAGCTACATTACGTAGTGAGTTCAGGGCCAGTCTGAACTACAAAGCAAGACCCTGTCTCAAAAAGAAAAATAAAGTTAGCTTCTAAACAAATATTTACCGTGGAGCTGACTGAAATAAAGCAATTCTTCCATGGAAAGTTCATCTCCCTTTGAAGAGTCGTCAGATTTCACTTCAGTATAGGCTGAAAACATAGAACCCAAATCACACTTATTAACAATGAAGGAAAGAGATGGGGTCCACAATGGTAAGTAAATTTGTAACAAAAATGCAATGAAGTATAAAAGGGTTATTGCTCTATTGTGTAGCAAATGAAGTACTTGATAAGCTTGAGTTCTAGTATTTCTTCTACTTGCTTTTTAAATAGTTTTCTGAGGGCCATTACAAATTGTAATAGGAAACATAAGAAAATTTGGCATCTGGAAATCTGAACATACAATTTTAGCCATTTAAAAACTTGAAAGAGAACATTTGTTTTACTTCCTACCTGTGATTTAACAGGCATACAGTCTTTTTCCTATTTTTGATCCCTCTATAGTGTACTCAGTGAACATTATAACAGCAACCTAACTTGACAATGTAAACTTCTTTTATAATTAATTTATTAGGTATTTTGTCTTTTGTTTTTAATATTTTGTCTGTGAGTTGAGTGTACGAAGGGATAAAGATGCCTGTTGGTCTGGTAAACAGTTTCTCGGCTAACCCTCCTCCCAAAACTAAAGGATTTTAAAAGGGATCTCAGTTATAGATTTAGACAATTATGAGGTGCTGTTTTTTTGTTTTTGTGTTTATGTGTGTGTGTGTAAATTACTTCAATTAAGTACTCTTTGCAATAGTAGGTTTTCATTTTAAAGCGTACAACTGTTTTCTCAAAGTAGAGCTCTCTGGGAATGGCAGCCTTTTTAGTCAATGGTAAAAAATGTACATAAACTGAAATAACACGAGAACTCCGAGGTAGCATGGTAGAAGAGAAAGAAAAATGAACCTCGGAGTCAGACAGACTTCAGTTTGAATCCCAGCTAGGGAATTTATGGGCTATATGATCTTCAGCAAATAATTTAGTCTTAGGTTTCCTAGTTGTGAAAATTAGAAGGATAATATTAGCTTTGGATACAGTAAGGCTTAAAAAGTGCAAGCAAAGTGAATACGTTGATGAACAAGTGCTCAATTAATGGTAGTTTTTATTTTGCTTCCTTTTATAAATTTTTTTTCTTTGGAGACAGGGTCTCACTTGTAGTTCAGACTGGCCCTGAGCTCACTATCTAGCCCAGGTGAGCTTCAAACTCACAGCAATCCTCCTGCCTCTGCCTCCCGCGTGTTGGGACTACATGGGTGAGCCACCATGCCCGGCACTATGGTATGTGGTACTGACTGCTGGTGGGCATGAGTCTCCACACCTGGCATTGTAGTATGTGGTTACCGTGGATCAAACCCGGGCCCTTGCGCTTGCAAGACAGACCTCAGAACCACTGAGTTAAATCCCCGGCCCATTTTTATAAATATTTAATGTCTCCACATTTTCCCTGCTTCCATTTTCTTTCCTTCGTTTTAGTGCTAGGAGCTGAACCCAGGGCCTTGCACATTACTAGGCAGGGAGCTGTGTCATGGAGCTACATCATCGGCCATTCCTGGTCCCATTTTTCTGAATAATGGCAGTGTTTTATAGGTTTGGCAGTTTCTCTAAAGTTCATCTCTAGTCTAAAAGCAATGGTGAACACAAAAATTCAACATTATATTAACATTCAAATGATATGTAATTCTTGTACACAAACCATTAATAAAATGATTGACCGGGCTGGGGATATAGCTCAGTGGTTCCAGTGCCTGTCTTGCAAGCGCAAGGGTCTGGGTTTGATCCCCGGTAACCACATACCATACTGAGTGTGGAGACTCACCCCAGCAGCAACCAGTACCACATACCACAGTACAGGGCGTGGTGGCTCACGCCTGTAATCCCAGCACTCAGGAGGCAGAGGCAGGAGGATTGCTGTGATGTGAGTTTGAGGCTGAGCTCAGGGCCAGCCTGAACCACAAAGCGAGACCCTGTCTCAAATAAATAAATAAATAAATAAATAAAATAAAATAAAATGATTGACCACTAACAGAAAGTATGAAGACCCTTTCATTACATAGAATCTCTTCTATTGACTTCACTGTATCACTACACATAAACAAACACAGTGATAATATGAACTGAGTGCCACTGCCTCAAAGAAACAATAACTTTATAGCATGTTGATTGTTATTTGATAAAATGGAGTCATATCGGCAATTACATTTGCTAAAATGAAATCAACTGCTATATATCATTAAAGAGTGTTAAACACTCACCTGGAGGAATATGCAGCTTAAAAAGCAGTTTCAGCTTCTCAGTAAAACTTCCATTATACATTATGTCTGTTCAACAAGATTCAGTTGAAAATAGTCATGTCTCCAAAGAACATTCAATCAGCTTCAGCAGCACAGAATAAGATACAGAGACTAACCAGGAACTAAGGATCAGCAACTTTCTGTTGTTACTTCAGCTAACAGTTAAACAACCACCCCACCAGCCAGACTGTAAGTGTACAAGCAAAATACTCTATGAAAGAAATAAAACATTCATATGATTAACTCCTTCCCCTCAACCTCAGATTTCTTTTTGCTTTTGAATGAGGCTTTCTTCCTCATTTGAGGGAAGAACTGCTCTTCAAGGGCCAGTCCACAACAAGAAAGCATTACTGGGGAGTCTAGAAAAGCAAAGGAACAATATTTCCAAGTACAGCAAACTGACTAGTGAATGTTTTATTTTATTTTGTTCTGAGACAGACTCTCACCATGTGCTTCAGGCTGCCTTTGAACTCACTGTATCTCAAATCCCCTCCCGATTACAGGCATGAGCCGCCACATTTGGCTCACGATGGTACAGTTGAGTGCTTTTCTGGGCTGTGTGGTGAGATTTTTATGGAAGAGGAAAGTCTGCCGGTAGCACCCATGTACTTAAATGTGGGGAAGGCAGAATACTCTCTTTGTGTCCAGCGTTAGAAAAGCCACATGTAACAGCTTGATTTTCTAAGAGGGTTGGGGCAAAAGGAAATCATTAGATTTAGGAGCAAACACAGAAAACCCCCAGGAATTACTAAAGCTAGAGACAGTGCTCACTTTAATAGCAAATGTACTAAAACCAAAGCTAGAGACAATGTAACCCAGGACACTGTATTCTGGCTAAACTGATACTTTACTTTTAGGGATGTGTTTATTCTTGTGCTTTAAAAAGTTATTAGGTATTGGCCTACCGATTGTAGAAGAAAATTCTTTGAAGTTTATAAGGCAATCAGAATTTTCATCCAGCAATCTGAATGTCCACAGAGCTAGTGAGTCTTTGTTCACAGAGTGAGCCCAGGGACTCAGCAAGTGATACAGCACCCTGAACTGCTGGCAGTCAATCTGGTACTGCTCCAAGTACGGCAGGCTGGGGTCATGGTGCTTCAACTCTGGACAGCTCAAACACCAGTAGCAAGATAAAAACAGCTCTTTCTGTTATAAACATATGTAAAGGAAAAGTTGTTCAATCAGAAAATGCAACTGCAGAAGAATTTTTTCTCTTAAAAATGACTGGCAAAAAATATTTCAGAGTACTTGTGATAAAATTCTGTTAAAAGCGACTAACTTTTCATTTACAAAGAACAAGAGTACCTTGAAGATCACATAAAGTTCATCTAATTCATGAAGGTTCAGTTTCACATCTTGTGATACAACACGCAGCTGAAAAAGGATAAAAAGCGATTTAGGATTTAACATCACCAGCACAGAAATGAATCCACTTAATAGTCTTCTTTTCTTTTGACTTTCTGAAAAATTATAATTAACACATCTACTTTATATTTCTAAAAAGTTGTACATAGAATTTAGTTCAAATCTAGTCTGATATGTACTTTAACAATCATCTATTCATACCTGGAAATCACTGCTGCAGGGCAGAAATGTTTATAAACACAAGCAACAGCATCCTGCATCTCATTCCACATATTCCTTTCTTGCCAACATAAGCAATGTGTCAAGTTACCAAGGGAGCCGTCATCAAACACCTGGAAGGCATATGACGTCCACTTTCCTCCAGGTCAAGAAACGATAAGCTTAGAGAATATGTCATTGCACCCTACTCCACAAAGAATAAACACTGATGGTAAAAGCATTAGACCATTTAAGGGATTTAGAAGCAAGGGCAAAGATAAAAGCTAACATGAAAATAGAACATTAAAAAATACAGAACACTCAATTAAGTAAGATGGAAAGTTGATTGGAAAAAATGGACAAACCTCAGGCAAATGTGATAAAAATCACAAATAAACACCGATAAAAAGATATATAAGAATGGATATGAAGGTCACTAAAAGTACCCAGCAGACAGAAGGTAGAAATTCCATAAGCTTGATATCTATTTATCTAAAAATCTAGACAAAATGGATAATTCCCTTGAAAAATATGACCAAAATTAATTCAGAGGAGCAAGAAAATACAATTAGATGGAACTGAAAAGACTCACCATCCACTCAAAAGCAATAAGTAAAATATATGAAGAGCTCAAAAAATTAGATCCCTCCCATATAAAAGGCTCAATTAAAAAATGGCCAACTAAAATGAACAGATACTATCAAGTGAAATATAGTGAATAAGTACACGAAAAATGTTCAACATCCCCCATTAGAGGAACACAAATTAAAACAACACTGAGATTCCATCTCGTTCCAGAAAGAATGACCATCACTAAGAAATCAAATAATAACCAATGCTGGGGAGGTATGGGGGTGGGGAGCCCTTCTACATTGCTGCTGAGAATGAAAACTAGTATAACCACCATGGAAATCAGTATTCAACAAACTAAAAACAGAAATTCCATTTGTCCCTGCTGTTAAGGCTTGTGTCTAGATGTCTTTGTTGCTGAGACAAAAGCTAGCGCCTTACTTTTCTTGTTGTTAAAATGAAGTATCTGGCACCTAAAATTAGAGGAGAAAGAGTTTACTGTAGCTCACAGATTATATTGGTTTTGGTCCATAACTGGCTGGCTCCAAAGCAAGGTAACTTGGAAGAGGGACATAGTTTATGGCAGGCAGAAGACAGCAAAAGCCCCAAGGGACCTTAACAGTATCTTTCTGACTCTTCTATCTTACCCAGACTACTTAGAGCAGGCAGCACTCACGCCTTCAATCCTGGTACCATTGAGCCTAGCACTGTACCATGAATCAATTTGAGCTTCACACACTCTAGAGATCCAGCCACCTCTGAAAAAGTGCCATCTATGACCACACGAAACTTTGGGGGAACATCTAAACGGAAGCCCTAAAACCTTCCAAAGCCTCACACAGTCATAGGTGAGGGTTTTTAGAGGTGGTTGGACCCAGAGTGTGTGGTGCTAGGATTGTGTGTGTAATCACTAAATTAGCCCACTGATTGCTGTGGCATAGTTCTGAGTGTGGGTAATGGGAAGGCCCACCCTGAGTGGAGTGCTACTCTCCCTAAGGCTGTGTAGCCTAGAGTATATGGGACAGAAACGGGGCTGCTCTTACAGCTTGGGGCTTACTGCCTTCTGCTTCCCTGCTCTGCCATGGACTGTTTCTCTTGTGCAATGACCCTCGGCCATGTCACCCTGCCTTGAACCCAGCTAATTAGATATTAAAATGCCTATAAACTGGGAGCTACAGTAAACTTTTTCTCCTTTAACTTTGGGTGTCAGGTATTTCATCACAGCAGTGAGAAAAGTAAGTAAGGCACCAGCTATTCCCCTTCTAGGTACTTTCCCGAATCAAAGATATCATTTTACAGTGATAGTGCATGCCTACGTTTATAGCAGCACAACTTATCTTTTAATTGGTCTGTATTTTCCTCAACAGCTAAATGGATAAAAAGGTGACATTTAGTCTCAATGGAGTATTACTCTGCCATGAAGAAGGATACACTTTGAGTCATTTGTAGGAAAATGAATGTAGCTTGAGACCATTATGCTAAGTGAAATAAAATAGATGAACAAGTTTAAGTATCATGATTTGTCTTATGAGAAACTGAGATTATAAATAAAGAGTAAAATAAAAGACAGATAATAGGAAAGAGGGAGATAAATCTTTTGCCTAAGGGAAGGGGACTAAAAGATGGATGGAATGAGGAAGAAGGGAAGAAGAGGATAAAAGAGGATTAAGATGTGTTATATACATGTACCAACTCCCCAAGAGAAATGTTATCATTATGTACTGCAAACATGTACCAAGAAAAATAAAAATTTACAAAAAGAGAATGGAAGTATTAATAAGACTAGGGGCTACAATGGGCCACAGATATAACAGATAAAACATTAATATTCAAAGTGCTGTTACAAATCAATGAGAAAAGACAATCTCAGAAAAAATAAGCAAAAGCTAAAAAACAGACAATTAAGAAAACCTTGAAAAAGTCTAATAAATATGTAATTAGCAAAATCCAACAAAATGACATTTGAGTTTTTTAAACTATCAAATTAGTACAAATTAAAGATGTGTAACATCTCATGTTAGGAACATGGAAAAACTGCATTCTTATAAAATGTGGGTGGAATTACAATTTTGGGCAAATCTTTTATAAAATAATTTAGTAGGACCTGTTAAGTTTTAAACAGGTATACCCCTTCACATAGCATCCACCTGCAGGAATCCATTTTACAGAAGTACTCTCACAAGGAATATACACAAGGGGTGTTCTAGAAATACAGCAAATGTTTAAATTGTTAAAATTATTATAGTAAAATATATTATTGTTAATTCTTCTCAAATACTCTTGCTCACTGACTGTATCAGTATGTTTTAGGTTTAAGGGAAGAAGGGGGGAAAAGGAAAAAGTGGAAACAGTACTTTCTTGTTTAAAATATACTTATCCCATTGATCTTGCCACTTCCTGAAGCATTTGGGAAGTCACCTTTTGTGCCTTTATGAGGTGTGATCAAAACTACAGTGAATGCTGCTGCCAAGTGCCAGCCAATGGAAAGCAGCCTGGTAAAACATGACGGTGTTCAGCATTTCTTCATACACTTGAAAAAAATTAGAATCAAGTCGTGTCATATTCTGGTACAAATTCTCAATGTTGAATGCGATGGTGTGTATTTATAATGTACCAATAGAGACTTGAATTAAAAGAAAATAAAAATAAAAATAAAACAAGAAAGAATTAAGATGAAAGTGTAACCACATTAAATTGAAATGTAACAACAACAACAGCAAAAACAAAAACATGATGGTGTGTCCTCATCCACTGGATCTGGCACCACACTGTGACTTCCAGCCTCCTCAAAGTTGTCAAAACTATCACAAAAGGTAGATGTTTTGAATTAGTGTAGGATATTGAGGCAGCTACAACAGTATAACTAAATGTGAAAAAGTACTTCCAGAACTGTATCAGAAAGTGGCAAGCAGGGCTGGGGTTTTAGCTCAGTGGTTCTGGCATCTGCCTGGCAAGTACGAGGTCCTGAGTTTGATTCCCGGTACCATACACCACAGTGCCAGGCGTGGTGGCTCACACCTGTAATCTCAGCACTTGAGAGGCAGAGGCAGGAGGACTACGACAAGTTCAAGGCTAACTTGGGCTACATAGTGAGTTCGGAGCCAGCCTGAACTACAAAGCAAGATCCCGTCTCAAAACACTAAAACAACAACAACAACAACAAAAACCCCCCTCCCCACCAACACACACATTTATGTGTGCAGATACAGGAGAAAAATAAAAATAAGTGAAACAAAAGGTATCAAATCATTTTAAGATGGTTACTCTTTGGAACAGGAAACTTTTATTTTTTACATTTCTATAATGCTTGAATCATTTACAACAAACATGTGGAACGTAAGTCACTGTTTGAAAACATTAATACATAAAAGCTAAAACCAGGGTGCTTTATGCTACCTATGTCATAATAACATCACTGCACTATTTAACTGAAATGAAAACCTGGAACTGTCAGAAATGTTAATCTTCCTAGATTTCTATCTCTGAGGAAATCTTGTCTTTAAGTAGGTTTGTAAAACATCACAAGCTCAATATAAACATCAAGGTAAAATTCTCCCTCTTCTGACCTATAATCTCTTCACCCCACTGACCAGAGGACACTGGTATTGGCTTCTTATGAAGTTATACAAATATTAAAAAGGTGAGTAAGTATTTTATACTCTTTCATATCCTATTCACTTTATGTATTCATAGAAAACAATACTGACTACGCAAATCATCTTTTCTTACTAACAGCCCACGGCAAACAGGCTAAGCTTAGATGGCTGCATCGTAATCAGCTCCGCTTCCCAGTGGTGCTGAAGGGCAAGCAACTGGAAATATGCTGAAGAAAGCCACATGAGTCAGCCAAAAGAAAATAACTTATTCCTCTGCAAAAAAATTTACAATAAACTAAACCTCGGCAAGAATCTAGCTCAAAAGTTAGTCCTTTCCATTTTATTTACATGTTGAAATAATTATTAAAAGTAGTGAAAGGGAAAAAATCTTTTTCTCCAACTGTCCTCCCCCACTGAGTGGACACTCACCACATTCTGCTTTGTTGTGTCCTCCAGGGTCTGTATCACATACAACCTATTCCGACAGCGCATGCTGTATATATCTTCATAGCGAATATTACCATATTTCTGTTAGACATAATATCAGTAAGTGATTCTTCATAATAAATATCCACTTTTCCATTTAAAATTGAATCAAATTTCATCAGACTCGGTTGTCTGGGGCCTTGGTTCTACTTCTAGCTACTTCCCTGACTTGTTCAGATATTTTTGAAAATTTTGCCTCCCATGTTTGAGGTTTTACACATACGTATTGGACAGAATTTCATCTATTATATGTCTAAACCAAGAACAAGAACACTGATTAAATTCATCTCTAATAACAGAATAATTTTCATTGTTATATACAGTGACACCTATTTAGAAATGTTCAATATTTATTAAAGTAAGCAAATGTAGTTTCCTTTAATGAGAAGCAAACCAAAGCACGGGGCTAAAAAAACCTAGGACAAATTCACAGAACTCATTTTTAAAGGGAGGTTAGGATTTTAAATTATATCTTTGCTTACATTATTATATTACTCTTAAAGCACTATGAATATAACTACCAATTTTTTAAATGTGCTGTGCAATTACATTTACGGTGTAAAAAGAACTTACCTCATTGGACTCTTTAATCAAATCTGTAATATCCACTTTAATATGGCTGCTTTTTTTATCACTGTCATTTGAACCCTGCTGAACACTGGAAGGCAATGGGCTATCCTTATTGGTGACATTGTCAAAGAACCTATCCAAAAGTGAGAATAATACAAGAATTAGTGGAACTAAAGTTGTTAAAGCAGAGAAAATGATAGCTAATATCTTCTTAGTTAGGTAAGACATTAATTTCAACTGAGAAGACAAGGGAAGCACTTACGAAGAAGTGGCATTTGAAGATGACTGAGGATTAGGAAGGCATTGTGGGAGGAATAGAGACAACATCACTTTGGGACTGGGGAGGACAGCATGAAGGAAGCACATAGGCTCAGTGTACTCAGCAAACACAACATAGCCTAGTAAGAATGGAATACAGGGAATGTAGGGATGTGTAATAAGAAAGATACACTGAGGCCTCATCACAAAGTTGTGACTATCACAGTGAGGTATTTGCATATTCTGTACAGAATGGGATTAAGTGCAGCATTACAACAGTTGTCAATTCAAATATTCATTTAACTTATACAAATGTGTGCACATACATACACACAAACTACTATGCTTATGCTCCAATACAAAATAGCACTCATATAATATCTACTGGGAAAATAAAATTCAACCTACCTTACTGAAAACATGCAGACTAGGATAATTTTCCCCACTGGATATTTAACATTATCAACCAGCCCTTTCCCTTTCAAATTACTTTCGCATTATAATTGGGACTATGAAAGTCTCAGCATATAAGATCAACAACAATAACATAAATGTGTAAATAACCAAATTATTTACTTCAAGATGATTTACTTTTTTTAGTAGCATTTTTGAAGATGAAGGACTAGACTTTAGGCCTGGATTTTTCGTTCAACTAGGGCTGTGGCTTTGGACAAATTATTTGACAACGCTAAGGGCTTGGTTTCCTCAAAAGTAAAATAAAGGAATTTAACAATATAATCTCTCACATTCCCTCCAAATTTAAATGATATAGTTCTTACAATACCTGTTTAAAGCTGTCACAGCTTCAGCATCATCTTTACATGTCAGCAGCTTGTCTAAATTATAGTCAAGTATTGCCAATCCCAGTTGTAAAATAGCCTTTATTCCATCATAGAAGAAACAGTCCACCACATTCACTGCACTCTCAATAGGCAGCACACTAATGAAAAGTGTGAGGAACCATGAGAGAGAAACTGAGGAAAAGAATGTCATATCTGTCATGTGTTCTGTCAGTTGAGGTAGGTGAACCCTGATGAGTTCCTCAAAGACAGCCTGATCCACCAAGGCACCTAGGGAATATCAAAACAAGTTTAAAAATATATATCTTTCCCAAAGATTTGTTTCTGATACTTCCTTACCTCTGTTTGCTTGCTGATATATCTCATCTTTAAATTATGAACTCCTTCAAGTGCCTTTGCTATATTTTCTGTATTTCTGTACTGAGTAATAGATTATGCATCTAAAAATATGGAAAATGCGATCTAAATTCATCTGAAGAGCTGTTTATTGAGTCCTTAATATAGGTAGAGACAGCTGGACTAGGGACTATAATTAACAGTCTCATTTGAGGACAGTTTAATATCTAGTAGAACTGGAGATAAAAATATAAATTACTATAACAAAAGACAATATAATCAGTAACCTAACTAGAATATTGAAGGTACAAAGGGAAAAGTGATTCATAAGTTTTAAGATAAGGGATCACAGATCTCTTAAGTATTGGATGACTGAAAAAATTACCACACAATTAACAAAGTAAGAACTGGGTTCTTTTGAATCTTGTAAATACCTAAATAACCCACATACATTATAATCCTCCTCTGATGAAGAAACTATTAAAAATTCTTCAGTAGCTTTGGATGTTTCTGATCACCATTATTTTAGTAACACAGTGTTTATAAATTTAAAATGTTTCATTTAATTAAGAAAAAAACCAGGTACTTTATTTCAAATAACAATATGCTAAAATAATCTTTGCAACTATACATTTACTACAGAAAGCTCTTTCCTTAAATGTACCAGTGAATGAGACATTTGGGTATTGCTTGAATTTTATATGTTTTTCAACTTAATCTATTCTATATGATTATTAATTGAACAGACAAAAGTCACTGGAATTGCTTAGACAAGTATGTGAGGTTTGAATGGGTCTCCCAAATATCAGGTGTTGGAAACTTAACCCCACATTTTTCTATTAATGGTATCTGGAGGTGGAACTTGTAGAGGGTGACGGTTCTGTCAGAATGAAGACATTGATTCCCTGTAGATGAATAGATTATCAAGGGAATGGCTTGGCCATAACAGCAAGCTGTCTCCAGCATGCCTGCTCTGTCTCACATTATGATGCTGAGAAGATGCTGACTCTATGCTCTTGGTCATCTCAACTTTGAATCAAGAGCTAAAGAAAACTTTATTCTTTGTAAGTTACCCAATATGTGGCATTCAGTTATTGCATTAGAAAACAGACTAAGACAACGTATGTGAACAAATATGTAAGGGCATTTTTTTTTACCAATGATTCGACGATTAAAATAATCAGGCAACATCCGTTCACATACAGCAACCAAAAGCCAAAAAGCTTCTTCTTCTTTTGCATACAGAAGCAAGACTGAAGTCAAAATGTTCATTGCCTAAAATCCGTAAAAAAGACATGAGGAAGTAAATATTATTCAGGTAATAACTGCATTTCTCCTTCAAACATAATAGTTTTCAATAGCAACAAAAACAAGACAAATAATGAAAATCTAAGAACTGAGCCAATCCAAAGCAAAATTAGTTGAAGTCAGGCTAATACTTACTAATCATATGTTTTATACAGTAACATTCATTCAAGGAAAAGGAAGAAGTAATATGATATATATGGAACAGATTAACTAAAACCTAATTTAGGCTCATTTCAATAGCTCAAAATAGTACAAATCTAAAAAAAAATTTCCATATAATTTTCAAGAACATTAAAATTGGAGAAAATAAGTCTCATCTCTATTTCCAACTCCTACAGGAGAATATCCCTCAGATACCAATTATCTTCCATTATGTCCAAATATAAACATCTCCTTTCTCCTATCAAAAAGGATTTTTGTCTCAGGTAGGCTAATTTAAACCATGGTAGAAATGCTATCTTTGCTTCAATTTGTTTACATATCTTATAGTTTCTACTTGTGAATGTCGTTTAAATGTGTTTTCCCCTTCCATTTCCACAACTATTCTTTGTTTTTTAAATCTATGTTGCATACAAATGCCAGATAACTATTTTTATGCTATCATGTTTCTTATTATAAGATAGCAAACCCTCATGTGTACAATTTGGAAAGAATAGGAATAAAGAAGAAAATAAGACCTCCCCTATCATATCTACCCAGGGATGCCACCATTGACAAGTTTATGTACTTTCCTTGGTTTTCTCTGCTAAAATTTATACTAAACTCTATACTTAACCTTTACTTTTCACTTAGTACTATATTATACATATTCTATGACATCAATCATTGTACTAAATAGCATTTTAATGTTATACAGTAATCTAAATCTAGGATAGTAGGTACTATAAAATTATTTAACTACTTCCCTATTGTTGTACAGTGCAGTTAATTCCAATTTTTTGTGATTATATGTAATGCTGCAAAGGACCTCTCTGCATATACATCTTCATTTTAGGTTTATTAGAATAACTAGAAATTAAATTATTTTGTCAAAGGGTTCTACTCATTCAAGACAAAACAAATTATAGTCTAGAAGGCCTATATCAATTTCTATTTCCAGTCTAGTATTTGAATGATTACTACATCTCTGCCGATACTGATAACTGTAACAACTGCATTTGTTAACTTGATTCTGAAGATGGTATCTCATTTTAATTTCTTTGATGAACTTTTTCAGTTTAATTATCAATTTTCCTTTTCTTTTGTGTGACTACTCCTTTCATTTCTACTGCTTATTTTTACTTTTTAAGACCTTTCTATTAAGTTTATGTATTAAGCATGTCAACTCCTTGCTACTGTCAGTGATGATGTTTGATGTCAAGCTATTTTTATCCCATGACTTCCCCATGAGAGAAGCCACGCTGGAGAGGGCAAATTGGAAGTGGTATTTAAGGATCTCCCCAAATGTTGTCTTTTATAAAAGCAGCAAGAATATAGGCAAAAACCATTGGAATAAATATTTTAGAATTCTAAAAATTCACCAAAAGCAAGTCAGCATTTCTTTAAGACAGGGCTGGAGTGCCTGCAAAACCCACATTCCCAGAGAACCATCATAATCCACGTGACTCCGATCTCACTCAAGTCTGTCTGTATTTGACACACAGCTTATCTAGCACAAAAAAGTCTTTTCCCCAGGGATGTTAGTCAAAAAATATCAGCTATTTAACGGCTGGCTGACTGAGGCAATGGGTAACAGCTGGACAAATACTAGGAAAAGAAATACTGATATACTGCCGAGAACCTAGGAATCCATGTACATGCATATGAGTTTAAACATAGTTATAATTATATGAATACTTAGAAAAGAACAGAAAAGTCCTCAGCCTTTACTTCTGACCAACGTTTAGGCTCTCTTTAAGTAGAAAGTGATAGAGAATAGGAAAACAAAAAGAAAATAAAAAAAACCATAAGTTAGTTCATTGAACACACAAAATAAGACATGAGCATTGAAAGATCTTTAGATAGCCTACCAAAAGGATTTAAAAAATCACACACACATAAGAGATGGTGGGGCTCAAATGATTTTCCAGGAAAGACAGACGACTACTACTACTACTAACCTTACAGAAAAAAGGAACTACAGGGGAATATGGTGAACACTTGCATACTAACAAATTAGATAAGTTAGGAAAATGAACAAGTTTCTAAGAACACAAATTACTGAGACCAGCTCAAGAAAGAAAAACCTGAGTAGAACTATAGTTAAAAAAGAGATTGAAATAGTAAAGAAACCACATTCCATAAAGAAACCTCTAAAACTAGCCAGGAAAACACATGGAGACTTCCATCTCAAACAAAACCTCTACACTTCTACTTAACATTACACTGAAGGTTTTAGCCAAGTTGATTAGGCAAGGGAAAAATCATTGAAATTTTGCTTGTATGTATGTGTACTACCATTTTACTTACATTAATAATAACTATCACTTCACCCCAACCCCTACCCTTATACATAGAACTAGATTCGATGTGCTTCTATTATGTGCAACATGCACATAGGCTCATAGTGAAGTATTACCTGGCAGTACCCAATTTTGGGATTCCTATATGCATAAGCAGTGAGTACCCGCCTCAGAGCGGATATGCCAGTGTCACTCTGAAATGCTGGGTGCTCAGGGAGGGAGCGACGCAAATCACGTTCAATTTCCTCAGTAGCCAAGTTGCAGGTCCCTAAGGACTTTTCCACCACTTCAGCATAATAGCCCGGATTGCTAGCCATGTCATTAATGGCACCTGTGAAGATGATTCGCATATAAAGAGATAGGAAAAAACTATGATTTGCACATACTAGCATATTTTCACTCATAGGAACACAGAATTTCATTACTGGAAATTTAGCTTTGTGCTCAAGTGACATCTGAGCACAAAAAGAAAAGAAATTTTAAAAAAAGAAACAGGTTTACACTAGCATCTATACAATGTCAAGCTAATAGTACTATGTAACAGAATAACATTTGGACATTTTTCCTTATAACTTTCCTTTGATACCAGATTTTCCCCAATTAGGCATAATTGCCTAGTAGAGTAATCTGCTCAGGACAAGATGCACGAGTGTGTAGGCCAGTACACATAATTGCATACCTTGTGCTCTTTGACTTGGCTAACTCATGGTGAGCAACTTTTTCCTGGCTATCCTTGTAATTCTTTTTCCTGGTGTTGGGGATCAAACTCACGACCTTGTGCTTGCCAGGCAGGGGCAGTGCCACTGAGTTAAATCCCCATCTTTGTAATTTTTAAACTTTAGCTTAGTATATAATTCTTAGAAGAGGCATAATTAATGTCTATTAAATGAATAAACTGAATAAATGTAATGCAGACATTCCTCACTTAATGATCAACTTACATTTCTAGGTCATTAAATGAATGGGTCCTGAATGAGGAATTGTATACAGTACGTATATTACAATATTCAGAAGAATAAATGGTCAAAGGACACATCACCTTGGTGACTTGGTTTTTATTTGCATAACTCTTACATGCAGTATTGTAACGTATAATAGAACATGAAACTACAGTAAGTACAATAAAAAATAACAGTACTGCATAACAAGGTACTGTACAAAAAGGGACATCGAGGCTCTATAAACAAGATGCACAGAACTGTACCAAAAAAGGAGGACAGGTCATAAGTAGCAACAGTGGGTCAGAAGTCTGAAGAACAGCATACTTTGGTAGGAAGCCCAGTCATTAAAAAGGCAGGTTGTTAAATGAGGGCTATCTATACCTGAGAAAAGCATCCAGAGCTCTCCTCTGAGGGTCTCTGGAATCCCTCTCACAACCAGATCGCGAGTCTTCTTTGTCCGAAACATGGTAACACCCCGCCCACATTCTGAAAATAGAATGTTCCATGACTGTTCCTTCATTTTTTCTTTCAGCTGTAACAGAAAAATAAAATTAACTAAACATAGTGAGAACTTAACATCTTTAAAACAGTTTCCCCCCACTGTTCACCATGAAACCACATCTATGGTAAATAAGAACCTCAAAAATCAAAATCAGTTTTAACAAAGAAATCAATACTGTACTTTTGCCTTGCTCTAAATTTTTAACCCTAGGCAAGCATAACAGCTTTAATTCACTATCTTGAATCTTAAATTCACATAAAAATGATAAAAATACTATCCTTAGGAAGCAAAGGTTCTAATCATGTTCTTCCCAAATCAGCTACAATGCTGTGTAGATTATTAGAAATCTATCCAAATTAAACTCAAGTCTGAAGAATAGCACACTTTGGTAGGAAGCCCAGTTATTAAACATTCACCTTTTATATTCATTCTTGATAATAGCCTTTGTGTACTGTGGAAACAGACAAGAAGCACAGTAGTTCAGTACTTTCTGAAAAATCTTTTCAAACCTCAAAGGAAGAATTATTACTTGTGGTACCGTCTACTTCATTAAGATTCTGTTTAACCGTTTTAGTCTATAAATATATTTCATTTTCCTACCATCTTAGAGTTAAGAGTCTCCAAATTTTGAGGGTGAAATACTGTCATTAAGGCTTCGGTGTTCACAGTTTGACTGCATTCTCTTTGCCATGTTAAAGATTGCACCTCAAAATTATTAGGTGGACCTGTAGAGTCAGAAGTAATAGGAACCTGAAAAAAAAGTCAGAATGTAACTTCCCAAAGGCATAAGAAAAAATGGTAATTATTTTATCTGTTGTTTATGAATCCCAAAGGCATAAAAATGGTAATTATTTTATCTGTTGTTTATGAATGACAACCTGTATGCATATTAAACATGAAGGCAATGGCTTAGAAAGACATTATTTTAGTATCAAACTGACTTTTGGAACAGAAATTTAGTGATCTTAGTTCCAAAAAAAAGCAACAAAATACCAGAAAACCATTTAAGTTATTTCAGACCATAAGAAATTAACTAAAGGCACAGAATGGACTGACAAATATCTAATCAAGAGAAACAAATCAAGGGGAAAGTATAGCTTAATACCGTACTTCCTAGAGTGTGTGGGTCCTTGAGTTTGATCCTTAGCACTGCATTTTAAAAAACAGAAAACCTGGGCTGGGGACTTAGCTCAGTGAAACTGGTGCCTACTTCCCTGCCGAGAGGGAGGGAGAGAGAGGGAGAGAGAGAGAGAGAGAGAGAGAGAGAGAGAGAGAGAGAGAGAGGAAACTAAATGAAGCTTAGTAAGAACATCACTCATTCACATTGTAGTTTGAGGCTATTCCTACCTGTCTCCCTTACAAACTCACAAGCGTTGCCACCATGAAAGTTGGCAGTATGACAGCCAATGGATCTCACAAAACTTCATTAAAAACTATCCAACAAAACACACATAATATTTTAAGTAAACTAGGAGCTTTCTGGAAAATATCCATTCCAAGGTGTTATAATTTGATTATATTTACAGTGCAGCTCAGTGAAGAAAGCCATTTGTAGGGCATTACAGAAAACAGTAGCATTCATTTACATTTTCAGTTTTTCAGACTAGAAAAAAGACACAGTATTTATACATCTGTGTCCTATTTATAAAATGTATGACAGGTATTGCAAAATAGGAAGAAAATGCACAAAAGGGAAAGGGCAGGTAGGGGAAAGCAAAAAAAGGAAAGAAAATATTTTATAATTAAAAAAAGGCATCAAAGCTTGTGTACAGGGGGTGGGAATTGTGGGGAGGGAAGGCAAGGGGGATAAAATGAGAATCGAGATGTGTCGTGGACAGGCACAAAATCTCATTGTTGAATGTGCTCATAATGTATATATAAAATGCACCAGTAAATTCAATTAAAAAAAAAACCAGTAACAATCTGCTTGTAACATCACAGCTGCCTAAGACTCTGATTTCAGTTGGAGCAACCAAAATCCTGGATAAAAACTGAAAAGAAGAACATGGCGAACCAAATGACCATATAAAACTTTAAAAAGTTCCAAGATGCTCTTGGGTATCTAGAGGTACGCACATATGTAGGGGATTGTGAGCAGTCCCAGGAAAGAAAGAAGAGCAAAGCCTCCAGTTTCTCACTTTTCACTGTAGCTGAAAGTAGGGAGTGAAAGCTTTTCTTCAGGTAATCAGTTTCGGGATAGGAAGTGAAAGCTAAGGCTGACTTGTAAGGTGCCTGAAGTTCAAGTCATACCTTCACATGAAGATCTCTTTGAAAACAGGGAGAAGACTTACAGGGGTAGGGGACTTAAGAAAATCCATAATTGAAAGATCACTAAATTACAGTGATTCAGAAGGTGATCCCTGAAAAGGAGGCTTAAAAAAAACCCAGAAAGAAACTTCTAAGAAAAAGCAACCAACAGAAATGTTCCTGAAGGGAAGTAATTGAATTTCATAAACAACAAATATAAAGCAACTATTACAAATACATTGAAAGATATAAAGAAATTATGTTAAAATGGTTAAAATAAATAGCATTGACAACATCAAATTTCATTGAGGATGTGCAGTAAAAACTCACATTCATTTCTGGCAGGAATGAAAAATGGCACAATCATTTTGGAAGATGGTCTGGCAGCTTCTTATAAAGTCTAACACAGTCTTGGGCAGGGGCTTTAGCTCACTGGTTCTGGCGCCTGTCTTGCAAGCACAAGGACCCGGGTTCGATCCCGGTAACCACATACCATACTGGGCATGGAAACTCACACCCAGCAGCAACCAGTACCACATACCACAGTGCCGGGCGTGGTGGCTCACGCCTGTAATCCCAACACTCGGGAGGCAGAGGCAGGAGGATTGCTGTGATGTGAGTTTGAGGCTGAGCTCAGGGCCAGACTAAACTACAAGCGAGACCCTATCTCAAAAAAAAAAAAAGTGAAACAGTCTCACTATATGATGCAGTAATTTTGCTCTTAGGTATGTACCCAACTGAGTTGAAAATTTACAACTGCACAAAAACCTGCATATGACTATTTATAAAATTTTTATCCATTAATTGTCCAAATTGGAAGCAACTAAGGTGTCTTTCACTGAGTGGATGTATAAATAATGTGGTACATCTACAAATAATATATGTTCAACAACAGAAACATGAGAAGCTGGATGAAATGGTGCACACTCATAAGCCTATCTACTATGGAGGCTGAAGCAGGCCATTCTAGGCAACTACGTGAGAATCTATCTCAAAATAAAAAAGGCAGGGGACGTTGCCTTGTTAGAGCGCTTACCCAATATGTACTCTAGGTTCAATCCCCAGCATTCAACACATTTGCACATGTGTGCACATGCACACACGCACACACACACATGAAAATAAGAAATGAACTGCCAAACCACACAGACAGAAGATATAGGTGAACCTTAAATGCATACTGCTATGTGAAAGAAGTCTGAAAAAGCTAAATATAGCTCAAGTTATATAACATTTCAGAAAAATAAAATTATAGAGACAGTAAGAACAGTTGTTTCCAGGTATGTGGGGGAAAATTAACAGGTAGAGCACAGGAGGTATTTAAATCCAGGATATTATTTTATATGATACTTTGATGGGGGACACAGGACATACAAATTTGGAAAAACCCCTAGATGTATACAATAAAAGAATGAACCCTAATATAAATTATGAGCTTTAGTCAAGAGAAAAGTACTGATATTGGTTCATTAATTGTTTAATGTAGATGTTAATAACTGGGCACCAGTAGATAGGGTAGAAGATAAGAGTATATGAGAACTTTGTATTTTCTGTTCAAGTATTTTATAAACTCAAAACTGCTCAAAGCAGTAAAGACTCAGCTGGATGTGACGGTGCATACTTAGAATCCTAGCACTCTGGAAGTCATCAAGTTTGAAAGTAGCCTGGGAAACAGAGACCTAGTGAGACCCTGTCTCAAAATCTAAGGGAAGAAATAAAAGAAGAGAAAAGAATGACAGACACACACCTGGCAAGTGTGAAGTCCTGAGTCTGATTCCTGGTACCAAAGAGAGAGAGAGAGAGAGACAGAGAGACAGAGAGAGAAAGAGAGAGAGAGACATAGAGAGACAGAGACAGACAGACAGACAGACAGACAGACACACACACACACACACACACACATACACACACACACACCACACACACAGAGGCAGACAGGCAGGCAGGCTGGGGATGTAGCTTACTGTAAATAAAGTCCCTGAGTTCAATCCCCAGTGCCATACCAAAAATAGGAAGTAAAATTAATTAAAAAATAAATTATGATAACTATACCCTATCAAATAGAAAAGTATCAATAAAATAAATTGCAAAAAATATCAAGTACAAATTCTGGAGTTGATATAAACTAATATCAATATAATAACTAGCATGAAAGATTCACTTGTTTGAGCTGGCAAAAGGAGGAATCAGCATTCTTGAAGATTAGTCAGTAGAGATTATTGAGAGATACACTTCTAATACAAATTTTGAAGAAAAATAAACAGAACCATAGAACTCTGTGGGAAGCCATTAAACATAATGCCATATGCATAATAGATGCTCTAGAAAGAACAAAGACAGAGAAGAAAGAATATTTGAAAAAATGATGGCTGAAAGCTACTCAAATTTCATGAAATATTAATCAAGAAATCTCAACCAAGAAACTCAATGAACTCCAAGCAGAACAAATTCAAAGAGATCAACACTTAAGACACATTATAATCAAGCTGCCATAACTCACAGACAGAGCATTTTGAAAACAACAAGAAAAAGGCAACTTAGTAAAAAAGGTTGTCAGTAAGATCAACAATGAACTTCTCACCAGAATCCTTGGAGGGGAGAAGACTGTAAGCTCATATATTTAAAATGTTAAAAGAAAACAAACAGCCAGTGATTTCATACCCAGAAAAATTATATTTCAAAAATAAAACCTAAAACTTCATGAAGTATGTTCAAAAGGATTGTTTATTAAAGACATACAAATTGAAACCACAAAGAGATGTCAAATCACACAAGAATTAAAATGGCTAAAAGAGAATGATATATAATAAACAATGTTAAGGTTGTGAAAAATCCTGGGAACCCTGCACGTTACTGGTAGATATGTATCCTGGCTTCTTAGAATGTTAAACATAACTTACCAAGCATAATACCACAGCGACATATGTGCATTCATGTTCATATCAGCACAATTTGTAATCCTGGAAACAGCCCAAACGTCCATCAAGTGGAGACTGAATAAGATGTGTCTTTTTTTTTTAATCACTCAGCCATAATGAAAGATAAATTAGAGGTATTTATAGCTAAATGGATGCACCTTGAGGCCATATGGATTAACGCAGTAAATAAGACACAGATGTGTAAATACTATATCATTTTTCTGATATGAGAAACTGAAGGTGTAAATGAGTTCTAAAATGTGTGATAGATTATATGAAATGGGAAGAAAATGTTCAAAAAGAAAAGGTAAAAGAGGGGATAGGGGTAAGTAAAGAAGGGAAAGAAAAAATATGATGGTTATAAAAAGAAACAGTTTGCATACACACACATATGGGAGGTGGAGGTTGTAGTGAGGACAGGGGAATGGGAAAAAATCAGAATCAAAATATGTAATGTAGAGGTACAAATTCTCAGTGATGAATGTGATCTTAACTAAAATGTACTGATAAACTCAAAAAAGAGAGAAAAAATCTCGTAACTTACCATTATTTAATAATCCACCCCTAGATATATCCCCAAGAAAAATGAAAATGTTTTCACACAAAGATTTTCATATACATATCTCAGCAGCAGCATTGTTCAAATTATTAGAAATGAGAAAATGTTTAATGTCTATCAATCGATAAGTGTACAAACATAGTCGATCTTACAAAGGAATATTACTCAGCAATATAGGATGAACAATGATGCATTCTATGACTTCATGACTACAATGCATCCTGAACCTCAAAAGCATTCTGATTCATGAAAACAAGTCATAACACATGACATACTACCCAATTCCACTCATAAAATCTCCATATGCATCAAGTCTATAGAGATGAAGATTAGTTTTTCAGACTGGGAGAGAGGAGACTAATATTTAATGTTTACGAGGTACCTTATTCGGTGGTAAAGTGTTCTAAAAACTGATTTATGATGCTTGCACAATTAGATATCCTTCTTTAAAAATTACTGAATTGTATACTTCAAAAAGATAAACATAACTAAAATGTAAAATATGCTCTAATAAACATTTTTAAAAGAAGATATAGAAAAATTTCCCATCTATAGAAAGCAGTCTTTCCTTCATTTGACAGTAAACATCTCATGAGTATGCACTATGTTCTACACATTGCACTAAATATATTCAAGATGAATAAGGCCTAATAGTTTAGTAGGAAATAGAGAAGTAATATAAAGGACTATAGTACACTGTCATAAGTGCTACAATAGAGACACATACAAATTACAGTGGTATCACAGAGGAAATCATCACTTTTACTAGACAAAGATGGTTGGATGTTGTGAGGTTTCACAGAAATACAATACTTGAAATGGACCTTTAAGGATGAGCAAGCATTGCTCAGGTAGAAAATGGAGAAAGAACATTATAATAAGAGGGAAGAACACGTACAAATAGGTATGCACACAATGTCAATATTGGAGGACCTCAAAATAGCTCTACTCATAGAATACTGTGTGTGTGTGTGTGTGTGTGTGTGTAGAGAAGGCAGGATAAAGAAGCAAGGATTGTAATATAAAGATTTAATGCAATCCCAGCCAAAATACAAATGTCATTTCTCACAGAGCTAGAAAAAAATACTAAAATTTACATCGAACCAGTAGAGATCAAGTTTAGCAAAAGAAATCCTGCATAATAAAAGCAAAGGAAATAACATCACAATTCCAGACGTGAAATTATACTATATTATTAAAACAGCAGTACGTTGGCACAAATCCAGGCATGTGGCTCAGTGGAACAGAACAGAAGCAGAAAAACTCCCAGGCACATACAACTATTTGATCTTTTATAAAGCAGCCAAAAACATACACTGAAGAAAACATAATCTCTTTAATAAACAGTGCTGGGAAAACTCAAAATCCACAGGCAGAAGATTGAGTCTAGATCCATATCTCCCACTATGCACTAAATTAAAATAAAAATAGATCAAAGATCTAAATATTAAAACAGAAACACCTTGCTCAAAGATGAAATAGGTCCAACTCTTGAAGACATAAGTTTAAGCAAGGATTTTCTGAACAGAACCCTAATGTCATAAGAAATGATACTGAGAACAAATGGGATCATATCAAATCAGAAAGCTTCTGCATATCAAAGGAAACTACTACCTAAGTGAAGAGATAATTCACAGAACAAAAAAATTTCACTAGCTATTCCATAGGGGACTAACATCAAGAACAAAGAACTCAAAGTTTACCAAAATATATATATACTTCAGCAGTTTGCTGTCTGAATAAATGTCTGGAAGCTCATGGCCACCATTTTGAGCACCTCCTATAAATGTAGAGGCTAAAAGTAAGTTGCATTAATCTCTCAATAAACCTAGTATTGAAATATTTACACAAGTTTTTCTTTTCCTGATCATATATATATATTTGGCAGACAGTGTATATACCCACAAAAGCTAATGTTCATTTTTTCTTGAAATTTTAATTAAAATGTAAGTAGTTATCATTTGGTAAGTTTTATCAATTTATTAAAACATGGAGTTCCTGGACACTAAAAAGAAAATTTATTTGAATTCCATGTATCTACATTTCTATGAAAAACATACTACACATCTTAATCACCAAAGAGTTAGCCAGTTTTATCAAGAATATATGCACTCTCTAATATTTTCTAGTAAAAGAATATACCACTATTCTGCTTTGGGTTAATAGGGTGACCTACCAGATATTATATAAAAGAAATTCAGTTGGTTTAAAATTGCTATCTCTGTAGCAACAAGAAAATCATCTTCAAAGTCCTTATTGAATTCTCAAATATAGTTTGAGCTGTTAAAAGCCAATTTATACGAAAATATAAGGAATGTTTATACAAAAGTCAGCAAATACATGGGGCTCAAATGATAATACTTCTTCAAGTATGATCCTAAAGAAGATAAAGTCTTAACTCTTCTGCGGTATACTGTGACTTAAGAGTATAATTTACTTAGATTTAGTCTTTTAACAAAAACATAGGTATTAATATAAATGGTACTATGAATTCCTTCTGAAACACACACCTTCAAAACACAAGCTCTTTTCCAAAATAATTTGCCTGCTGTGTAATTACCTCCGCACTGGCGTCATGCTGACCGGGTGCTGGGCCACACTTCAGCCCGAGCTTCGCCACCAGGTGCTCAGAATCCTTCACTTCACTAAAGCGGAAAGCTGTTTTTCCTTTGATGCTAATGATGACAGATTTGCTGGGATCATCTGCCTTATCTACGGCTAAGACCTGGAGATTGAAAAGACATATACGTGAATCATATTTTCTCTTATTTTTGATACCTTCCAGTAAAATGTGTTTGGCTTATTCTTTGTGGTAAATGTTCTGGTCCATGCCATGACATATTAAGAAATAGATTTTAGGTATTAGTTGTACCAATAACACAAGTAACCTCAGAGTAAGGCATTTCATTTCTTAAGGAAATCATTTAACATGCAGCCTTTAAAACCGATGATACAAACATAAAAAATGCAGTGCTAAACGCAGACAATTTATTTCTGACTAATACAAGAGCTATCAATTCTGTTCTTTTTGACAAAGGACATACAACATGATAGTCTAAAATTTAATATTCATTTCTTAGAAGCCTGTACGATCTACTTTATGTCATCCTGAATACCTTTATCTGGCTTTTAAATGTTTAAAATTTCACTTTCAGTAAGAACTGCAGGGCTGGAGTAAAAGGAACTCAGAATATCTCCAAAGCTAGAACTTTTATTCTAAAGAATAGTACTGAATTTAAAAGGATAATGTATATTGAACGTTTACTAATTTACAAAGCTAAAAAACATTTTACAAATAAAAACGGAGATGGAACGAAATTTACATCACCTCTCGTAATGGAATGATTACACTACACAGACTGCCATCTTGGCTCGCAAAGCAGACATAGTTTTCTGAGATGCACATTTTCCCATGAGCATTGAAGTGGCTGAATGGTACCCATAAGAAACATTCATGTACTTCTTTCAATGTTTCTTCTTTTGGCAGCCGAAAAAAGGCATTAAATTGCTCACTGTGGGCTCTATTTTCCAATCCTCTGTAGGAAAGAAAAGAAAGGGGGGAGGGTTCAAATGATGAGTTCTAAAGTGTATACATGCCTATATTGAGTCATCTAAATTTTCTGTAAGACAGACAGATTAAACACTAACTGCTATGTTCTTCAAAGAATTCTGAAGTGGAAAAATACAACGGTCCTAACAAAATGACTTTGTTTGTTCTTTTTCTCAATTAAATTTTTATTAGTAGGTTAAAATGCACAGAAGTCAACTGTGACATGGGTCTTCAAACCATCTGGTGAGGGATGATTTGTTGGAAGACTATTATATATTCATACCATGTGACTGTGGCTGAAAACACACTTGACAGATAATAAGACACATATTTGATTATCAGAAAATGAAGGGAGTTATCCAGGTTAAATAAAATTTATCAAAAGATAGCTTTAAAACATCCAAATCTGGTAGTCTCTGAGTCTCTTCCCATGTTTATGGCAGCACAATTTTTAATAGCTAAAATGAGTCTTAGCTTAGTCCAAATCCCTATCAACAGATGAATAACGAAAGAAGATATAGCATTTTTACACAATGGAATACTATGTACTCTGCCATAAAGAGGATAAGCTTGAGACATTTCCAGGTAAATGTATGCACTTTGAGACTGTACTCTTAAGTAGAATAAATCAGATACACGTGTCTGAATAATTGCACTGTTTCCCTGGTGTGAGAAACCAAAAGGGTAAATAAGGACTGAAATGCATAATAGATATTGTGAAATAGGAAGACAATGTTCAAATGGTAAGGGTAACAGGGAAAGGAAAGGGGAAAAGAAGGGAAAATTTAAAAAACCAGAATACAGTGAACCCTCAAGTTATGACTGGCCTCACATACAAACAAATTGGGTTATGACTGGAATTTAGTTTTAACTTATGACAAAAGTCTTAAGTTAAGACTCAAAAACCAGTCTTTGCTGTGTAGGGTTGAGAAATGCTGGGCCAATGTCTCCCTAAGGACACTGAGATCATATAGGAAAGAGACTTTGAAGGCTGTGCAGAGGAACCTGAGTCATCAATTGACCCTGTGGCTGATGACACTGAAGTCCATAGGCTTCAGGGGGGCAGTGGTGATACAGAGGAACTGGTGAGGAACATTCAGAGTAATTGTCCACATAGGAACTTCAGCAACTTCTGGTTGAAGAAGAGAATGACACCTGAGAAGTTTTCTAAAGAGGAAGGGGAGTATTGGTGCAGCAAAATTCTTCTGAAATAAAGGAAATCCTGAAAAAATGGACTGAGCCTCAAACATTTGTATAGAAGGCACACCCAGACAAAAAAAAGGCCAAATGTTGCATTCACTTGCTCAACGACTATATCGTGTCATTACTACAGAATAGTGCTAAAGAAAAGATAGAAACAGATAACTTTAGACCAGTTTTTATTTTTATTTTTGGCATGTGTGTGAGTGTGTGTGTGTGTGTGTGTGTGTGTGTGTTTCGATACTGGGAACTGAACTCAGGGCCTTGTGAATGCAATGAAGGCATGGTGAGCTAAATCCCTGCCCTTGGACCAGTTTTTAGTTCTGAAAAGCTTGAGACCTAGTGAGTCAGGAACAGGTCCTAATGGGCTGCAGGCTCTCCCAAGGAGAGAAAGGACATCAGAGGGTCAGGTTTCTGATGTTCTATAGAAGGGGACTCTCTTTCCAAACAATAACCACCTTCCAGGTCATCCTCCCTTCCTGCAAGCGAAAGATGTCAACTGGAATGGAGTGTACAGTATGAAATTACTGTTCCTGGTAAAGTAAGCACATTTTATAACACTGATGGATACACTAGGAAAATTATTGGTGTTTCTGGTAAATTACCCACATTATACAACCCTTTTTGGTATGAAAAGGTTAGTTAACACATGCTTGGGAGGTTCAGAATGTATTATAAATATTTCCATTATTTCTTATGGAAAAAATAGTCTTGACTTACAACTAGCCCCCACAAATGAATTGAGTTTGCAAGTCAAAGGTCCACTGTATAAAGAAAAAATGGAAATGAAGCTTTTGTAAATAATCAGGGGAAAAGGGGTTGAAGGGATTGGACGGAATTGAGGAAAACAAAATCAAGATATATTATGTATGCATATCTAAACTGTACCAATAAAATTAACTAAAAGAATCAAAAGTAGAGAAATACTACAGTATCAATCTGTTTGCACAATGTTGGGCACAAGATAAAAGTTGATAAATAGAAAAGATTGTAAACTGAAATATAAATATATAAATGAAAAGCAATCACTTTAAATAGTACAGTTTTTCTGGGGGCATGAAATACTTGTGTTAAGCAGCAATGCCATCTGGGGTAATAAATGAATTATGCTCGTTCCAATTTAAATCTAACAAAGTTAAAAATAAATGTATCCTCACTGCACTTACTATTCGAGTATGTGGTATTTCATCACATCTTTCAAAATAATCTTCATAAATATGACCAGATAACCATGGTAATTTTTACCTCACCTAAATTGCGATTTGGTGGGCTATTTCACCATCATTTAAAACAGTGATCATGGCCCATTTATATGAATGGAAAGATGTCCATGACATATTATTTTTGAGTGAGAAAGAGGCTATGTTCAGACTCATGGTTTTTGCAATTATTTCTAACTCATGCACTAAAAAGCCTGGCTGAATATTAAACTATCATTACCATGCTTCTGTATTCTGTATCCTACTTATAAATCTTGCATCCTGAGACAATTTTGGCAATAAAGTCTAAAAAATACCACCTCATCAATCTAATTTCCAGAAAGTAGGCATGAGAACAAAGAAATCTTTATTCACGTGACGTTTAGGAATGGTTTGGAAACACGTAGGAGGAACAATTGTACCGAGTCAGGGCTATACAGTCGGCATGCAATGCTCTAAGTCACTTGCTCTGGTCCCTCCATACGACTTCGGCATATGTCCTTCTTACATGTCCACACACAGCCCACAGCCTCATCTTTCTTGCCAAAAGCTGCTTTAACTAATATTTCTAAATTCTCCACTTTCTTCTTTCTCTTTGGCAAGATTTATTTAGTTGACTGAGTGTTCAGCAGGATGGAAAAGCTCTGATCAGTTTCAGCAAATGGAATATAGCAGCCAATAGCTACTAGTCAGGTACTCCTGATATAGGCACTAACAATGATTTGCATTTATCTTGCAGTTTACATGTTTAAAAGTGCTGTACATGGTTCATTCACTCCTCATAAGTGCTGTGTGTGGTAGAAATGACAGATTAGGAAACTTAGGCCCTGAGACTTTATGGTTATATTGCTGTTTTCATTCTAAAGTACATGCATCACTAGCTCTATTACCTTGACTCTTCAGAAAAATCATGCTACATGTAAATTATTTTTAAAATGAAATGTTTAAAAACTTCAGAAGTGAAATTATCTACACTTCTTATAAAGAAACTGAGAGACTAACCATACACACAAAAACATCTGTACATTTCTAAAAGTACTTGAAGGCAAAACCTACCTAAATCACAAAAATAACATTCACATGTAATTTCTATTTCTTTTTTTTTTTTTTTTGAGACAGGGTCTCGCTTTGTGGTGCAGACTGGCCCTGAGCTCAGCCTCCAACTCACATCACAGCAATCTCCTGCCTCTGCCTCCTGAGTGCTGGGATTACAGGCGTGAGCCACCATGCCCGGCACTGTGGTATGTGGTACTGGTTGCTGCTGGGGTGAGTCTCCATGCCCAGTGGTTACCAGGGATCGAACCCGGGCCCTTGCGCTTGCAAGACAGACGCCGGAACCACTGAGCTAAATCCCCGGCCCATGTAATTTCTATTTCTTAGGATTAAATTTTCATGAAGAGGATGAGATAATCTGCAATACATACAAAAACACACACAATGTTGTGCTGATTGACACACGACACAGATGATTAACTCCAAAGAAAAACTATCACATGACACCTAGTGTTTATTAATGCTACTGTTCTTATCATAAGAATATTAAACTTTGAATACCTTTTAGTAATTTGTAGAGGATCATCAAGGATTGGGTCATTATCAAATGTTTCCTTATCAAAAAGTCTCCTCACAGCATAGTTTGCCAATTGTTCCATAAGAAGATATGTTTGGTTAATGTGCAAAAACATTGAAAAGTAGAAATCCTCCCCTTGGGAACACACATGAATGCTCTCTGTAAGTATGACATTTGAAGTCTTTTCAAGTTTTGAAACAGCATCCCAGGAGATAATGAGTTTTACTGTAAACAAGAATTGGAAGTAGCCATGATTAAATGTTCTCATATCGATTTGTGTGTAAATCATGTCTTTTCAAACAATAACAGCTCGAGAAGGGATATGCACAGCTAAAATATGTGAGAGTTCGGGATTAGTTAAAATTGTGAAGTATCAAATATGCAATAATCAGTAATTCTAGAAATGGATACAATTTTAAAGAATTAAAACATGATTTTTATTTAATATTTAAAAGTGTTTCTTTATATAGGGATTACCTAATTATAAAACTATAAGAGTAAAATACACTTTACATATACTGTAAACAGTAATGTTTGCCTCTTCTTTGTGGCTGCAAAGTAAAATCTGTGTCATTAGGCACAATAGCTACTAGATTAACAGTCTTATGTTTACAATGAAGGTTAAAATATGAACTGAATCGAGTAGGTAGTTTATGAGAAGGAAAGGAAGTAGTTATATGCCATATTGTCGTAACTGAAAGTTACTCACTTACCTTACTTGCAAAATTTTCTATACATATGTCTAACAGTTTCCTAATTAAGCAACCAGTCCTAAAAGGATTTGTTCTAGACAAAACGAACTTGATATACGGTTTAATTATCTTTCATATGCTTCCAAGTACTTTATATACAACCTAACACCAGCACAGAATTGATAGGTCAGTCAGCAAATTCAAAGCCATGGTAAGCAATAGAAATCACTTACTTTCTGATCCCAACAAAAAAGAATAGAAGCTCAGAAAGTTGGTACTAAGATAGAGCCAGCCCTGACAAGGAACCCGTCCTTTCCAATAACTGCATGAATAATAGGTCACTAATTTTTCCTGCTCTGGTAAACCAAATGATTTTTCAAATTTCAAAAGGGCTTCTCGAAATTTCTCAGGATCATCTTCTTTTGCAAAAGAATGTTTTCCCTCTTCGGCAATTAATCCCTAGAGGAGACAAAATATTGTCTGAAAATTCATTATCACCTACTAACAAAAATATAATTAATTTTAAATAGCTGTTTGAATACAATTGCATATATCTATAGTACATATGTTATATGTACACATCTTTCCTCTAGGAGAGAGGAAAGCAGAATTTCTTCAGTTTTTTACTAGATTTTTTTCTATTGCTTCACAAGGAGCTACCACAAACACAGGTATTAAATATATTCTTTTAAATGAACAAAAGGTTTTTTCAAACTCCAACTCAAGAAATACTGAAGTGAAAATATTGCTGAGAATATGTACAAAGGCATCAAAGACAAATCACTGGCCTTACAATTCTGTTAGGTACCAGTCAAGCATTTGTATAATTCTGAAACTTGCCAGTAAACAAATGACCTTTCATGTGACCTCTGATCTTTATATAAAAGGGTCAACAACTTTAGTATTCCATTTAAAAGTGTATCTATATCACTTACTCTTATCTTTCCTTGTACGAAATTAGTAATATCTTCATTTGAGTCAAACACAGATAAGGTTTTCATGATATTTTGTTCCAACCAATCCCAATGCTTGGTTATTTCTTCTCTATTGGCTCCTGATTATAAAAGAATAAAAGACTCAAGGAAAACTTCACAACAAAACTTCTCTTGTTATTTACCAGGTTAGATTAAAAATAAATAAAATATTTGTTCACTTTCAGAAATGGTTATAAAGGAACAAAGGCATTAACATTTATTCTCTACTTAATTTATATCATGTAGACATAAATAATTTGTCTTTCGTTTAGGAGTAGGAAAAACTTATTGAGAGAAAGATCTTCTATCCAAAAAAGACAGAAGGGGAGTCCAAAAGTGGGTTGCCTCATTTGTCATTTTAAGTAGAAAGAGTAAAACATTTAATGAAAGGGGACAAAAGTAATAATTACTCAGGAGAAAGCACGTAAAATTCTGCAAACAGAATAATAGTAAATGGAACCTACAGAAGAATTACCTTGTATTAAAAAATACATATAGTGCCAAAAATACACATGAATATTTCAATCCTTGTTCTTGAAATACAACTAGCATCACGTCTGTAATCTTTGTGAAAATCCTATGCATCCTGTGTGAGTGTGGATTTACAGTCTTCCCCATAGACTTAAGAAAGAAATTCTTGTTTAGTCATCCCACTTGTTGAAAGACCCAGTAAACCTGCAGCAATTTCACAAAGGAGGTTAGAAATCCTCTTTTAAAGTGACCTAGTCAATCAGTGTTATGGGACTTATTGATAGTCACATTAAATATTACTAGTTCTATGTTGCTTTGGCTTGAAGAAATTTTAATATCTACCAGTCTTCCCCTACTCCAAATAGCTTTAAGATCTTACCAGAATTGTGGGTTATACAAATCTCATTCAAAAGAAGTATCCTGAATTTTTGAATGTTTTATAATATACAGACACTGACGCATTTAAATGTATTGACATGGCAAACTACATTATCTAGAATTCAGTAGAGTTTTATTTATGTTACTAATGTCACCACGGCAAGAGTATGAGCTTTCCTTAATGAATGACAAAAATCATCAGAAAGTTTTTTAAGATCTTTATTTTGAGAATTTTGATATAGTAAGTCCCTGACTTACAACTGATTTCCATTTCGGGATGAACATGTTTGTTGAGTCTAACAAAGTGAGTCTTGCACACCTTTGGTACAAATATACAATATATACTGCTTTGCACTTCCTAATAGTTCCCTCTACATCACCACTGCTTCTCCTCTTCCTTCTAGACATCTTGGGCACTGACTAAACACTGTAAAGTGGTACGTGGGTTCACAAACTTAATTTCTTCCATCATTCTGGTTGTGAAGCAAACTGATTACAAACCGAATCAAATTTTCCTATAAGATTCAATGTAAGATGAATCCATTCTGATCTCTACAAACGTGGCCATGAACCAAATCAAATTTTCCCATAAGCTTCAATATAATAAAGTTAACTTATTCTGAACTGTATGTATTTTTTAACCACAAAAATCTGAAATAAATTATAGTACAATATTTAGAGAGAACATTAACCTTGCTTGAGGTAACTTCTGGCATGGAGGATAGCAAGGTAGATGGGGAGGAGGTTATTGTTTGGAGAAAGTGTCTCCCTCCATAACAACACTGGGGAGATCGACTCCAGCGACTTCCTCTCTTGTTTGTGTCTCAGCTGCAGGGTCAGTTTTGAAGAAAAAAATCTGTCTAATATTGCCTTTTCCCCAGTGTTGAATAACTCTCTAGAAATGAGAGACCATTTTATAATTCACTAGATTCAACACTGTTCACTACAGTTATAACCACTAACAGTGGTGGTATTTCTGAAGGAAATCCTGGAATCATTCCATTTTCCATAATGGGCTTTACCACATTACCACTCACCTCCTCCCTGTCTTCCTCCTCCTCCTCCTCAGTGAAGTGCTCTTCAACGAGCTGCTCACTCGGGTACAGCAAGTTCTCCCATCATCTGCTCCTCCTTATGGTCCTCCACAAGTTCCTCTGTGTCTGCACCATCGATGTCCAAACCCACACTCTTGCCCATGGACACAATGTGCTCCTCTACCAGTGCGTCAGACCCCTCAGAGTCACCTTCAAGGTCACATTCGGGCCACAGTTTATTCCAGGCTGAGCTTAACTTCTGATATGTGACATCTTCCCAGGCTTTGTTAATGATACTGATGCAGTGGAGGACATTGTAATGTTTCTTCCAGATTCACAGTCATTAAAACACCTTGTGAAAGAGTTCCTTTAAGTATGGCTTCTTGACGTTGTAGATCAATTGCTGGTCCATGGGTTATAGAACAGGTGTTGTTTGGTGGGGAGGAACTTGAGCTTTATGAAGTCATATTCAGTGTTCATATTACCTACCAAAGATAGAGGGAGTACTAGAGTATTGTCCATTAGAAAGTGCCTTTCAGATAGTTGGTTGTCAGAAAGACATTTCTTAATAGTAAGTGAGAACATCTCTGGTAACCATTCCATGATAACTGCCTTGTGACCGAAGCTTTTGTACTGGCCCTTCACATGACAGGCAGTTTGGCCTTACTCACTTCCTGTTCCTTGAATACATGAAGAGTCTGGGAATGGTACACCAGTAGTGGCTTATCTTCAGATCAGCATTTGCATTTGCCAACAGCAAAAGGATCAATCTGTCCTTTATGGACTTGTGCCCTGGCAGTGCCCTTTCCTCCTGCATGGTGTTGGATCTGTTCAGCATCCTCTTCCAGAACAGCCCTGGTTCACCGCAGTTGAACACTTGTTGAGCAACAACTCCCTCTGCCTTCATGAATTCTGTGAATTCTTTCTTGTAGGCTTCTGCAGTGGCCTTGTCAGAACCGGAAGCCTCACGATGTCTTGTCACACCATGGATGCCACTTCTCTTGTGAATTTATCAAACTACCCAGATTGGCTTTAAATTTATTACTTGCTGCATTTATAGAGAGAGGGCTTTCTTGCAGTAAAAACACTGTGTAATTTCCTAGCTTTTTCACAGATCATAGCTTCACTAATGCTATTACCTGCCATCTCACTCAATCACACTTTTCTCAAAACTTCCAGCACTTATGTCCTCTGCTTGGTTAACATCATAACTCCTTTTGCCATATCAGCTCCTTTGCTGGCATTTTTATTATTCAAAATAGTGAAGATTGTTGACTTTACCATCTCGTGCTCTGAGGGCAGATCAGTCACATGAATCCTGTGCTCATGCTTCTCTATAATTTCCTTCTTCACTTTCATGGTTATTTTCTTCAAAACCTTCTTCTTACTATTCTTACTGTGCACTTTGTTACCTTCACTACTGCTCCACACATTGTGCTTACCTTCATTACTACTCTGTATATTCTTGTTAACTCCATTACCACTCTGCACTTTCCTTGGAGCCATGCTGGACTGAATAATATTGGACAGTACTGTACATGCTAAAAAGCACACAAAAAAGCTTTACAGTAGGTATACACAGGTCTATCTGCAACTGTGATCTCAACTAGAGGGGGCAACGACCACATGTTAGAGTGGGAAAGATGGCCACAGTCTTGTTTGTCAGCTGACAAGAAAGGAAGCAAAATTTTGCCAAACACTTCTGTTTGAGAACCGAACTATTTGCAAGCAGAAGTGTTCGTGAACCAAGGTATCACTGTACTACTGTACACTACTGCAGTGCACAGTCAATATACAATAGTACAATGGTACCTCGCTTCACGAAGTTAATTCATTCCATGAGTCTTGAAAAGATAGGCATATGAGTGTTCATGTAGGAAAGATGACTACAGTCACTTGATGGAGAGTTTGCATACAAAAGTGTTTCTGAACCAAGATACCACTGTATAATTGTGACAATGTCCAGCAGACACATGATCTACTCATGCAATTTGTTTGCATCTATGAATGTTAATAATACAAGGTTCATCTGTAGAAGTTCACAACTTGAATGCTCAAAAATTGGGGACTTACTGTGTAAGGAACCTCATCTGCAGATAGCTACTGGATTTGTGCATCAACTTAATTAGGGAGAATAAGTGATATGAAGTTATCCTTTTTTAACCAGAAAGAGCACATTCACTTGCTAACTCAGTGGTGCAGTCTGTTGAGCTCAGTGCCTTACATGTGCTAAGCAAGTGTTCCTCCACTGAGCTACATCTCCACACTAGAAGGACATTTTTTCTAAATAATTTTGCTCAAGCAGATATAGAATTGAGATTATAGAATTCGCATATCATTTTTCTTTATTTCCAAAGGCATTCAATTCAAGATAGCCTAGGGAAAATAGTCACCCGTGACACTAAAGGAAATTTAGAGGGAAATATAAAGAACATGCCACACATTTTAAGATATGAATTGTTATAGGTTCATAATACAAAATATCTAGAAATTTGCTTTTTTTCAAAATAAATACACATATACTAATTTACCACAATGAATGTAATTAATATGCACTGGAAATATGGACTAATAAAATTATTTTAAAAGAAAATACCTACTTTAGAGGAGAAAGGGAGAAGCAAGACAAAAAGTCATTCAACATTTAAAAGCCCAGAAATATTACAATGGCATAAAAACCTAACAGTGTTACTGTGAATTTAAAAAACAAAAACAAAACTATGTTGACTTGCTTTAGTAGAAAGAATGATCCTATTTCCTTTCCTACTCATAATAAAAGTGTGGAAATATCTGGATCACGTTGGCATGAATATGTAGTTTTACCTGTACAGATATTCTTTATATTTTAAGGATATGATCTCTTTTGTGAGAAAGTAGACATATAAATTTCTTTTTAAATCATTTTTTTGTAGCTTATACTTCTTTAAAGGGAATTCGTTACATTTTGAACTTACAGTTAAATTCAGATTTTCCTCATCCAAGTTATTAGAAATGAAACAACATACTTCATGGGGAAAGTCTCAACTTCTCAGCAGTTGTGTGAAGTAAAACTTGAAGAAAAGAGTCAGGTGGCAGCAGCACTGACAAAAGTCTGCTCAGAATCAGTGCTTTAAAACTACATGCTCAGGTCACTCACAGCAATGGATTTTTAAATTCCCAACAATCAGTAATCCTTCTTTAAAAAATAGAGGTCTTATTTTCTCAAAGTAGAGTTGCACATTAACTTGTTTCTAGATCTCAAAATAGTTAGGAAGTATAAATTTAAATATCCAGTTTCTTAATGTCCCTATTTAATTTGAATTATATATTTACAAAATAATACTCACCACAAGCAATTGAGAAGTAAACTTGTGAATCTGGTGTCTGATGTAGGATACGAAATGGAGCCACTTTAGCAGTAGAATCTAAAACCGAGTCAAGAGTTCCAACCAGAAGACCTGTCAAAATACAAAACCTGCTGAAATAAGGATATTATTAGAGGTAAATAAAAATAGCCTTAGTTACTTCCCTTGTTGTTCGAAACTTAACCCAACACTAGAAACTTCAAACTAGGATTTGGCTCAAGTCTCAGTCCATAATCCCCTGGCTCCAAGGCAGGACAGCATGGCAGAGAGGCACGGCAGAGAGCAGCTGCTCACATCATGCAGCCAGCAAGCAGAAAGAAGATGGAAGGAGGAACCAGGAGGGAGATAGGCTCTCCTAGAACATGCTCCCAGTGGTCTACCTCTTCCAAGCAGACCCTACCTTCTAACAGTAAGCCAGCTGTAAACTTCCATAACTTAATCATGTATCGAAAGCCCTACCTATGAGCACATGAGGCTCCTGGGGGACATCTAGTTAGAAAGCATAAAAGAAATCAATTATCAGGAGAATCAAAATGTCAGTAGCATTCAGCAGGAAAGGCTCTGCGGACTCAGATCTACACACCTGGGAAATAACAATTTGGTGAAAAGTAAAACAAAAGTAGATATTCAGGAATTGCAAGGGAACGATAAGAAAAATTAGAAGCTACAGACGGGTTGGAAAAGTGGACCACAATGCGAAGAAAAAAAGGAAGCAGTCAGTCTGGAAGCTTACCCTGGTTAGGGAAACCTGTCTCCACAGACACAGGATTGGGTGCTACAGGGACGAACAGAATGTGTTACCTTCCCACAGTGACTGGGTGAGAGAGAGCCATGGAAGTCAATAAAATAGAGGGTACAGGCTAGGCGTAGACTTTCTGAAAAGTTTAAGCTCAGGCCACAAAATGCACAGGCCCAACCCTCCAGAGAGAAGCCAGACTTGGTGTTTGTGGCTTCAGAAGTGGCTGGATCTGAAAGTGCTGGTATTAAATATTGTGGACTGCTTTAACCCTTGCCCTGCTGCCTATATCCAGCACAGATTAGAGATGTGACAGCTTTCCCCATCTACCAAACTGA
>PVIR01000406.1:9026-58589 GCA_004026965.1 Petromus typicus
GACAGGGTCTCGCTTTGTGGTTCAGGCTGGCCCTGAGCTCAGCCTCAAACTCACATCACAATCCTCCTGCCTCTGCCTCCCGAGTGCTGGGATTACAGGCGTGAGCCACCACGCCCGGCACTGTGGTATGTGGTACTGGTTGCTGCTGGGGTGGGTCTCCACACCCAGTATTGTTATGTGGTTACCGGGGAATCGAACCTGGGTCCTTGTGCTTGCGAGACAGGCGCCGGAACCACTGAGCTAACTCCCCGGCCCCCTAAAGTGAATTTCTAAAACCCAAGCTACTTCTTCTGAGACCAGTTAACCCGGAGTTTCAAAATAAATATTGAAAGTCAAAGTAAAGAAAATTCCCAATCTCCTTTCAAAATACAGTGACAAGAAGTGGTTACTTATTTGAAACACTTTCTTCTGTTGGTTATGATGAAATTAGCTTAATCAATCAAACAGTGGCCATGTTTAGATATTTACTGTCCTCAAGATCATTTGGAGGAATGCTGTGAGACTGCAAGAAGTAGAAAATATGGTTTTGTTTTTGTCATTAAGAAGCTCTTAACTTTAGTTAAGGGAAAAAGGTAATTCAACTGCTGGAGATCTTTGGTAAGGATCCATTCCAGTCTCTAGGAGTGAGGCACATGGTGAAATTTTGGAGTTCCCCGTAAGGCCTAAGGATTCAAGCAAATTGTGGATCAAGAAGGATGAGGGTGTGAGCTGAACAAGAGCAGTTTTGGGCTATCCTACTCATTCTTTCCCCTGTCTACAAGAGTTCATGGACAAAAAAGCTTCCATAAATATGTGTAATTCATAGAATAGAGTGAGGAGAGTATGTAGAAAGGCCATTAGAAAAAGGGAGAGGAAAGTGAAGGTCGAGTGAGATATAAAGGAGTTTTAAAAATGATGAAGAGACACTCCAGGCTTAAAAAGACATGAGGTAGTTGGTAGGATGAAGTCAAGCCAAGCCACAGTGGAACCAGCAATGATTCATAACTGGCACAGAAAGGAAAATTGGTAAGCAGCAGATGTACAAATGTAACAAGCTGCTTAGGATAGTGGTCAGGAACCAGTGGCCAAATTCAGCAAACAGATGTGTCTCATTTGAACTTTCTGCTATGGTTTGAAATGGTCCTTTCCAAAATTAAGATCCTGGCAAGGTGATAATGTGAAAGTAGAGCTTGTAACACCTGACTAGACTAGCAGGGCCCTTCCTTTGTAAGTGGGATTAAGATTTTATAAAAGAGACTCCACACAATGCTTAGCTCACTTGGCTTTCTTGCATCTGTCTTGTGAGGATGGAGTCTTTTTCTTCCCAAAAGACACAGCAACAAGACATCCTGGAAGCGATAACTGCCCTTGTCACACAGCTGAACTTGTCAGCATATTGATCTTGGACTTCTCACTCTCCAGAATCATGAGAAAATGAACCTCTAGTCTTTACAAATTCTCCAGTCTCAGGTATTTTGTTACAGCACTACAAATACACTAAGAGACACTGCAGTGTTTATGGATTGTGAGATTTACTGCTTCTCAGTTTTTGTTTACTAAGATCAAGGGTAAGTATTCTGAGACATTTATACAACATTCTGGTTTCTAGATGGTGTTAGAAACTTAGAAGATACAGCAACACTCAGTGCACATTGGCCCGGAGCAGGAGCTGGCTGGAGCTGAGTAGCACACCATGAGAACATGCTCTTCAGTGAGTGCAGTTTCCCTGACACGTCAACAGCTCACTCCTCACCCCTTCTTCCTCTTTCCTTTCCTCCTTTCATTTTTCTATGTGGCTTTTTAACATCAGAAAAATGTTATGTAAAAGTTTAATTTTAAAAATAAGTAATATATCTCAGAAAATGACAAAACTAAGTTTATGTGTGGCATCTATAAAATAAAGAAGAAGAAAATTGTTTTAACACAACTCACCTCTAAGAATTCTTCTAGTTAAGCACTCACTAACTGGGAGGCACTAAAAGCAAAGGCAATTGATTATTCCTGCCTCTTCTCTTTTCTTCTCATCCCAAAGTCCTAGAACTCTTCAAGGACAACAGCATGAATATTTTTGTTATCTTCCTCCTCTAGTATTTTCAGAAACTTAACACATGCTGGATGTGGCAGCTGTGATACTAATTTTAATAGGGTAGGAGTCTGCCTAGCCAACTATTTTGGAAAGGCCTGGAGAATTTTATCAGGGCCTTGAGCTGATTGACACATTGTACCTCCCAACAACGGCCCATTTGTGGGGAAGCCTGCAGAGTACAGGCCTCCTTCCAGCCAGTTAAATCCCTGTGGGCTATGAGTGATTAAAAGGCACCTGTTCCAGCTTTGGCAAGAACCCTGAAATAGAGTGACCATCTTTCCTGAAAGCCAAACTTCAGCATTTGCAGCTGCTTGCTTCCTTATCAAAAATCAAATCCTGTCTATTATGTAATGTAAATAGGGTGGCCTTCCCCCTTTCTAAGTCACCACTTTTCTTCCTGACTAAAGAAATCTTTGAGCACTTTTGTGTAGATATGGAATCACTGGGGAAGATTTTTTTCCTCTTATTTAAATCAGTGACCCACTAAAAATAATCCACTGCAAAATTTTTTCATTTGGCCACTTTTAATAGTAAGCACACACCTTATTTTGTTTTAATTGTGTTCTCTTTCCCAGGAAACCTGCAGGAGAACGAATGAAAGAATACGCACAGAAACTTAAGATATTGTCTAAAACGTACAATGATCAATAAAAACAGACTTAAAGCTGGAACATGTGATTCCACTGCTCAGATTTGAGGACAATCTGGGTAAATCATCAAGGATGTCTTTAAAGGGCCTCACATTATTAGAACTCTCGCCTAGCATGCATGAAGCCCTGGTCCCCAGTAATGCAAAATAAAGAAAATAAAAAGAAACAGACTTCATCATCATCATCATCATCATCATCATCATCATAATAATAATAATAGAGACTATGTATTATTATATACCTATAATAATAATAGGTGAAAAGCAAAAGAAATGGGATGGAAAGAAAGGGACAAGAGAGAAAAGAGAGAGCTGTAGTGATAGAATGTGCAGTCCAAAGATGGAAGGAGAAAAATGAAAAGCTGACTCCACCTTCAGATTGCCCTCCAGCCCCAAACAATCTCTGTCCCAAACCTTATCATACTTTGTAACTGTGGAAATGCCACACCTCTCTGGTCCCCTGAGTCTCCGAAATACTTCTGTTTAGCTTGATCCTCAATGTCCTGAACACCACGACTAAATCATCCACAATATATTCTTTCCCCAAACTTATCTCACAAATTTGTCTCAATTTTGTCAATATGAGCACACTCCAGGAGGAAATCTCCCTGCAATAAATTATCATCTTAATTATCCAGATATTTTTCTAGAATATCTACAGTTTTATTGGTTGCATTTTAGATAATTCATTTTATGAGTCCAATAAGAATTTTCTTGGTCTTTTATAAGTTCAATCATTCCACTGGATTTCCTGTTGAACATTGCTTGAATACTAAGAACAACTGGACTCCGGAGGGCACTTCTTTCCTCCTACCACAAAATTTTTTAGCAAGCAGACCATTAGCCATCATCAAAATATCTACTATAAAGCCTACTATTTATTTTATGTTAGTAAATGCAAGTTGTCAATAGTAAAGTTACCTAAGTAGAATACATCTTAGAGGGATACTTGACCCACATAAAAAGGTTGTTTTAGAATGTGTGTATTTTTTATAAAGTATGAAAATTATTTTAAAATTAGCTTTGAAGAACAATATGGTAATCATGTATCATTAAACTAAATTCGCTTCACCAGTGCCTTTGTCTCATCTTTCCTTTTCATCCCATCACTGGTGCAGTTGCCTCTTCATAAATAACAGCATGGATGAGGTACTATTCTGTTTTCTGTTACCATGAGAAACACCTGAGCTAAGCAACTTAGAACAAGGAAATATTCTTTTGTCTCAAGTTCAAAGGTTTCAGCCCATAGTTTCTTGACCTGGTTTCTTTGGCCCGTAATGGTCCACGAAATGGCAAAGTATGTGACAGAGTGAAGCCACACACGTGCCCAGCAGGCCCAGCCAGAGGGAGGAGAAAGGCAAGAAATACTGCACCCCAGAAGGGTTCACTTCCTCATAACTTACTTTCCTGTACTAGGCCCCACCTCCTAAAGTTTCCACCTCCTCAACATCCCATTATGCTACATACTCTCTGGGAGATTTCCACTGATGAAGTGAGAACTCTTAGAGAAGTTTTGTCACTTCCCGTAGGCACCAACTTGAACACAGTTGCTCTGGGAACCAAATGTTCAGCACAGATTTTGAGGAATATTTAAGATCAAAACCATAGCAAAGTGAGAGGAGTCATGGGTAGAAAAATGCACTTTAAAATCTGTGATCAGTAACATTTGGACCTGGCCTTTAGTTTAGGTATTCATTCAGGACATAGAGCCAGTGCCATGCAATAAATATATCATGTCAATGACTCAAAGGGGCGAGGGATTTAGCTTAATGGTGCCACTGCCTGCATCACAAATGCAGGCACAAGTTTGATCCCTTTCTCCCCAAAACCCCCACAAAAAAGAATGAGTCAAAGAATGCTGAAAGTATTAGAGCAAGATTAAGGGAGATAATCTATTAATCTACTCAGTCAGCTGTGTACATATTACAAGTCAGTTTGTGATAAGAGGTCTGGAATGACACTTTGAGGAAAGCAAGAAAATTTCTAGCAATGAAGGAAACCTGCATCTCCATCAAGTGAATTTCCTATGGCACTGTTTCTCCGCTATAAATGTGGAGATGAAACCAGTCAGTGTTCATGGTGCCTTCCAGTCTTAATATTCCCAACTAATAGGATAAACATTAATGAGTGGCGTGATTTTTCTCATAAAATTATTTATCTTTCATTCATTCATTCAACAAATACTCATTAACTGTCTTCATAGGTCAGTCTCCAGCAAGAATCTTGTTTATTGTATCAACATTTACAACATGTTGAGACAATTATCAGGTAGTTGATTGAAATTTCTTTTCTTACTTCAATATAGTTGTAATGTGCTTTCAAAATGACAACCAGGTAATACAAGGTCAATGTTCAAAAATCAATAGCCTTTGTATACACAAACAGTAGACCCACTGAGACAGAAATTGGGAAGTCAGTCCCTTTCACAATAGCACCCAAAAAAATAAAATATCTAGGAATCAATCTAACAAAGGAGGTAAAGACCTCTATGCTGAAAACTACAGCACTCTGAAAAAGGTGATAGGAGATGATATCAAAAAATGGAAAGACATACCTTGCTCCTGGGTAGGAAGAACCAATATCATCAAAATGGCTATACTTCCAAAACTACTGTATAAATTCAATGCAATCCTGATTGAAATTCCAGCAGCATATTTCACAGAACTAGAGAAAAAAATCCAAACTTTCATCTGGAACCACAAAAGACCTAGAATAGCAGAAGCAGTTCTAAGCAACAGGGACATGGTGAGGTGTGTTATAATCCCAAACCTGAACTATACTATAAAGCCACCATGATAAAAACTGCATGTTACTGGCAAAGTAACAGACCTGTAGATCAATGGAGGAGATTAGAAGATCCAGAAACTACTCCAGATACACTGAGTCACCTCATCTTTGACAAAGGAGTCAAGAATCCTCAATGGAGGAAAGATAGCCTCTTTAACAAATGGTGCTGGAAAAACTGAGCTTTAACTTGCCAAAGACTAAAACTAGATCTAGCTCTTTCACCGTGTACCAAGCTAAAATCAAAGTGGATAAGAGACCTAAATATTAATACAGACATTCTAAACCTGCTGAAAAACAGATTAGATAAAACTCTTGAAGACATTGGCTTAGGGAAAGACTTCTTGAACAAAACCTCTATAGCAGGAGAATTGGAAGAAGAAATCAACCAATGGGATCTCATTCTGTTAAAAAGCTGCACAGCAAAGGAAAGCACCAACAGAAAGAAAAAGCAACCAGCAATATGGGAAAGAATCTTTACCAGCTGTTTCTCAGACAAAGGGCTCCTATCTAAAATATATAAAGAGCTTTAAAAAATCAGAATTTAAAGACCCACCCAAATTTAAAGACCCTATTCAAAAATGGGCATCTGAAATGAACAAATGCTTTCAGAGAAAGAAGTAAGAGCAGCTAAGAAGTATATGAAGAAATGCTCAACATCATTGGTCACTGGAGAAATGCAGATGAAAACAACACTGGGATTTCATCTCACTCCACAAAGAATGGCTACCATTTCAGAATGAGCCAGCAACAAATGTTTGCGAGGCTGTGGAGAAAAAGGTACCCTCTCCACTGTTGGTGGGAATGTAGACTCACACAATCTCTGTGGAAATCAGTGTGGAGATACAAAAAAAGCTAAGATTGGAAGTCCTATTTGACCAAGCCATTGCTGGGCTAGGTATATACACAGAAGAATTAAAAGATTCATATCACAGTGATATATGTGCATCCATGTTTATAGCAGCTCAGTTTGTGATTGCTACATCTTGGAAACAACCCAAATGTCCATCAACTGGAGACTGGATAGAGAAGATGTGGTTCTTTTCTAGAATAAAGTATTATTCTGCCATTAAAAATGTAAGATTGTGTCATTCATACTCAAATGGATGTACCTTGAGGTCATTCTCATAAGTGAAATAAATAAGTCAGAGGTGTAAATATCATACCTTTTCTCTGGTATGAGAAAATGAAGATGCAAATGATTTTTAATATGTATAATTATTATTGTGAAATAGAAAATATTTCAAAGGAAGGAGGGTCTAGTGGTAAATAACAAGGAGAAAAAGAATTTGCCAGTAATAAAGATAAAAGGAAAGAAAGCTTATGTATTGTGGTAAACAAGGGAAAGGAACATAACTAGAACTTTTGCATTAAGTTCTAGTCTCCTGTGAGTTCACTGCACACGGTGAAATAATTAATAATTAGGCAGAAATAAGACTTAGAGAAAACTGAGCTTGGGTTTGATCCATGCTACTCTGGGCTGCAAGGACTCCGAACCCCCACCTGCCACACCTTTTATTATCTACATTCCACAATACCCGGAAGGGCAGGGCCACACCAACAATAGTCCTAGAGCAGTTATGTAGATGAGGATTCCTTGGGGCAAGGCAGATGTCAGCAATAGTCCTTGAGAATGGGGAGATCCGGTGCAGTTCTGCCCCAAAGCATCACAGCATGTGGGACCATTGAGTCCCTGTTGCTACCAGAGATGAAGACAAGAGTCAAGTCTAAAGTCCATCTGCAGGCAGGAAGGTCTGGTCAATTTTGACCTTGCAATTTTTAAACAGGGTGGTTCCCAACAATGTATGTAGGGGGTGTGGGGTTGTATGGGTGGGGATGAGAATCAAGTCGTGTTGTATTCTGGTACAAACTCTCAATGCTGAATGCAATGATGATGTGTATTTATAATGTACCAATAAAGATTTGAATTTTTTAAAAGATGACAACAATAACTCAGTGGCACCATGGCTGCCTGGTAAGCACAGGTTGCTGAGCTTGCTCCCTGGGGCCAAAAAGAAAAAAAGGACATGAAGACAACCAATATTGTAATCATTTCAAGTTTTTAAGAAATAGGTATAAACAAGAAGACTGAATCAATATTGATATAAATTATTATTTCATGTTTTGATGTGTTCCGGTTTCACACAGATACGAAAATGCACTTGTTGGCAGAAACAGAATAGGAATAGGTAGGGTGGGGAAATAACTGTCAGTGAGACTGAAGGACTCCGTCCTTCGCTGTCTGGAACTTCTGAGCACTCATCCTTCGAAGTTGTTGCCTCTTCTTGTGTTTTTCAGTGTTTGTATGAAATAAGACAAGCTTCACTTTCATTTTTACATGCTGGAGGTGTATTCTTTGATTAGTATAAGTCCTCAAGGTGTTGGGCCAGTGAGAATAGGAGATCAGAGCACTTTTTCTTCTCTCACTGGCACAGTGCTGCTGGACGAGCCTCACACTTTGTCTTCCATGTAGCACAGTTTCTTCCTCAGAAACATAATAGGTTTAGAGCTGAGACTCTTGTCTCTTTCTGGCTGAACCCAACCATCTACAGGAGTCAGAGCAGCCCAAAGCAAACAAGATGCTGAAAGATTGTGAAGGTCTTTGTATAAAGTCTATATTTTTGCTGGTCAGGTTCCTGGACCAAATGCCCCAAAATGTACTTTGTTAGGAGAGTCTTCCATGGTTAAGTCCTAGAGAGAGTTTTAGATAATCTATCTACCAAACAAGTTTAAGAAAGCAATTTGGAGAGCAAAACTGACCTGCAAAGTAATTACAGAAATGCCACAGGTTTGGAGTGGGGGCGAGCCAGGCTCTGAGCACAGGTGATGAACGTCTTTCATCTAACGGGCCCTGGGTCTCAGTGTCACAGACTTGCTGTTTTACAAATGATGCACTGAAGCTCAGTAAGCAATTATTTGTCTAGGTTTATACAGATCATAGGCAAAATCCACAGGATTTGAAAGACGTGATACTCTTCACATTGTAAAAACTCTGGCAAATGTATATTTCATATTCACGATAAGTTATAATTTTACCTTTGCATTTAAAGTGTGTGCTACATCGCTTCTCGGCCTTTTGGCTAAGATCAAGTGTAAAGTGTGTGCTACATATTGGGAATGATAGTGTACATGCTTCCAAAATGAGCACTGTATTGGAAATAATAGACTGTAATAATTGTAATAACTGCTTTCAGAACCAAGAAAGAGGATAATTTATCCTTCTGTAACTTAAGATTTTTTTTTTTTTTTTTTTTGAGATAGGGTCTCGCTTGTGGTTCAGGCTGGCCCTGACCTCAGTCTCAAACTCACATCACAGCAATCCTCCTGCTTCTGCCTCCCGAGTGCTGGGATTACAGGCGTGAGCCACCACGCCCAGCACTGTGGTATGTGGTACTGAGTGCTGCTGGGCGTGAGTCTCCATGCCCAGTATTGTATGTGGTTACTGGGGATCAAACCCCGGTCCTTGAGCTTGCAAGTCAGGCACTGAACCACTGAGCTAACTCCCGGCCCTGTAACTTAAGAATTTTATAGAAGCTGGGGATTTAACTCAGTGGTTCTGGTATCTGCCTTGCAAGCCCAAGGTCCTGAGTTCAGTAACCACATAACACGCCGCCAGGCATGGTGACTCACGCCAACCAGCAATCAGCACTACATACCACAACGGCCAGGTGTGGTGACTCATGACTGTAATCCCAGCACTTGGGAGACAGGCAAGAGATTTCTCTGAGTTCAAGATTAGCTTGGGCTACATAGTGAGCTCAGGGCCAAGCTGAACTACAAAGAGAGACCCTGTCTCAAAAAAAAAAAAAAAAAAGAATTTTATAGAGAAACCTGAGCAATTATCTTTATTTCATTGCCAAGTATAATTCATAAAGTTCTTGCTTAAAAAATTCTAGTGATGCTTGAAGTCCTGAGAAGTGGTTTTCATGAAAATTTGACTGAATTATTCACACTTGCCCAGCATGGTGGTATGTGCCTGTAGTCCCAGCTTCCAGGAGGCTGAGGTGGGAGAGTTACTCACACTTTGTTATGGAATGGGGGATTCTAAATGTTAAATAAATCTCCCTATGCATCTAGAGGTAAATATTAGATAGTTCCTCTCATATGTCAGTAAGTTGTGCCAGGGGTATAACTCAGTGATAGCGTGCTTACCTAGCATGTGCAAGGGTCTGGCTTTGATTGCTAGCACTGCAAAAAATGAAATCAAATCAGTAAGTAAATGAGTTTTCTCATCTTCATAAGGAGAGGATTGTTCAGAAAGATCTTTAGTCTAGTTCTGCTCTGTAGTCCTTTAATGCAATCTTATGATGCAAATTACCTTTACAAAATAGTTTTAAATCCTAAAAAAGAGGGAAAAAAGTTTATATTTTCTATAAACTAGTTTTATCTAATGATTATGAACATTAAAACCAGTTGTAGTATTTTTGTTTTAATAAAGGAGCTTGGGAATTGAAAAAGCTGTAGAATTACAAAACCAAGGCAGAAGTGAGGGGTTCAGAAGCCCTGGTGGCAGATGCAAACACACATGACCTTTGAGATAACTAGACTTAGATTTTACTGTTTTGAGTTGCTTTAAGACTTTCTGCTCTGCTCTTACAGGTTTGGGAGAGATCATCTGAATGACTCAGGCTGAGATTTCTGCCACATCTTGGTCAAGAGAAGGGCATTCTAATTCATGATGGGTCCACATAATTTCTGACTGAAGGTGAACACTGTTTAGTGGCCTTTCTGGAAGCAGGGAGGAGAGGCTGACAAATGCAACTGTGAACCTGAAGTCAGGAATTTGGTCTCTCTATTGCCTTGGACGGATCTTGATTTAGCATGAGTATTAACAGGAGTATGTCAAATCTATGGCTAAGGCCAGTAAGGGGCAGGCCCCAGCCGGGGAGGTGGGTGATGGGAGAAGGCACTTGGAGTTCTGAGCAGTGAGCAGCTGTATCCTGATGCACACTTCATCCCGTGGCCTACACTGAGAATGTGCCACATGCTTAGTGGAATGGAATTCAGGGTAGGAACCAGTCCCGCTCAGAAGCACACAGAAACCTGACACCCTAAAACACACTGTAGCCAGGCACTGTCTCTTAATTAACCCCAATTCTCTGTGACATTCAACAGAATAAGGCTGGACAGGGCAGTTTCTAGGGTAAGAGCACTGATGCATTATGATCTGGCCCAAACTACACATTTTGGTGACATCAAATGGTTGAAGCAGGGAGAAACTGTTCCCTTTTCCCTCCTCCCTCCTTTCTTCCCTCCCCTTTCTCTCTCTCTCTGAATCTCTCTGTTATTGTCTTTGCCTCTGTCTCTCCCCGTCCTGCTTGTTTGGTGAGATGGGGTCTTACTATGTAGTTCAGCCTGGCCTTGAGCTCAGGCTGGCCTCAGACTCACAGCAGTCCTCCTCTCTCAATCTGACAAGTGCTGGGATTACACTGTTCTGCCTTATTATTATATAGAAAAATACAAGCAAAGTTAAGCAGAGATATTGTAGGCAATTGGACAGGGCTAGGCCCTCCGGGGAGTCAGTGCTGAGGATGAGAACACATTACAGCTGTGGCTGGAAGCACATCTATGGAAGGCCAGGCCTCAAGATAAGACAGAATGACCAGGCCTATGTGTCTCCCAGGGAGAGAAGCAATAAATTGAAGGACAAACTCAGGCAATCGAATGAAGTCCAGACATCAGTCACCCTAGTGGTTGATCAAGATCCTCTGATGCATCTCTTCCTAAAAAGGTCCTTATTTCAATTACACTTGCTCCATGACCATCTTCTCCACTGGACCAGTGTTACCTAAGCTGCTATACTTGTAGCTGTATGAGGTGATCACAGTTTCATTCCATGTTGTGTCCACCTTGGGATTTTGCAGCCACCTGGTGAGTTTGTTCTATAAAACTTCCTTTGTAAAGTGGGGTCTAGGGTAACCCATTTTCAGGTCCCCTCCTGTCTCTCCTGCCCTCTTTTTCTCTCTCAACAAATATTTCCTATTCTTAACCTGCACTGTACCTTAGAATTCATTCTTTGATTTTGGGAACATGAACTTGGTGTATCTGATGTCTAGCAGGTTGGTAGTTACATTTACTTACCCTATACAACCCGAGGGTGCTCAAAGCAAGCCCTTGGTAAGTCAGGATGTTAAGATAAAGGTCAACTATTCACTGTGTGGGTCTTTTGCCAATAAACTATGCCATAGCCTGGGTGACTTAATAAGAAAAGGGGCTTATTTTGTTCATGGTTCTCAAGGTAGAAAGTTAAAAAGCCACAAATGGGTGGTGATCATTTTGCTGGCAGAGTGTAGAAGCAGCACAGAGTATCACAGGACAGGTAGTTTGTGTGTGTCTCATGTGATCTCTGTTCTTGTAAAGACACCAGGATCAATCATGGGGCTATACTCTAATAGCTTCATTTAACCCCGACCACCTCCCAGAGCGCCACCTCTTAATATCATAGTTGAATACATTTATACTCTCCTAATACCTAATGTAATGATTATTACATTTCAATACAGGTAACTACAGGGGATACTTGAAACTTATCCAAACCATAGCTGTAACCATATAAAAAATTTTACAACCATATTTTAATTTTCTTTCTCCCTCAGAATACAAAGCAGTTCACCTTTCTTGTTTCTTATGAACAAAGAACACTTTTGGGTCTAAAACTGAAATAAAAATATGATACAAAATGCAGTAAAATGATCCATATTTACCTGTTGATCTATTTAGTAGATTTTCTGTGGTATATCCATTATTCAAATACCTATGTGTTTGCTTTTCATTGTTTTTATTAATATGGTATAATGCAAAGATAATATTTAACATAGAAAGAAATATTGCAGATGACAGACTTCACTAATCTCTCTAGCAGACCACAAAATGCTAGTTTTACAGCAAGAAATGTGGGATAAGTTGGCTGTGTCTCTTGCTCATGTGACTCAGTGGAGAGAGTGTGGGTGGCACGGTCCAGATCAGGTTGGCAGGGCAGGTTCCTAAAGTTGGGACTAATTTCTTACTCATAATCTCTGACCAACAAAACAACACACTCAAGCCTTGTGCTCTGCTGTGGAATTTGTGGTCCTGCCGCTAAGATCAAGAGCGTCTAAAATGGCAAGAATGGCAGCAGTTTAGAGTGACTGTTTAAAGGGATCGGGGCTGGCTGGCCCAGGCTGCTGGAGTGAGAGAAACATATCATGTTTCTGTCCAAAGCCCAGGCATATTTTTGAATTTCATTTCATAAATGTCCTGCTTGTAGCCATTCTACTTTCACACACTGGAGTGGTTGTGAGAACCAGAGATTCAGTAAGAAATGAGAATGCTCATGACTAAGGCTCACAGAGGACATGAGTTCAGAATGTGTCTCTGGGGCAAGTTTCTCACCAGACATAAGGGCTGTGAGTCTTTAACCCTGCCTGGGTTCAACAGACTGATCTGAGGAATCACAACTTTTTTCTGTATTGTCCTTAATATGCTGAAAACATATTCTCTAGACTCACACAGCTTCTTTTTTTAAAAAATTATTTATTTTAAAAAATTCAAATCTTTATTGGTACATTATACATACACATCATGGTCACATTCAGCCTTGAGAATTTGTAACAGTATATGATAAGACTTGATTCTCATTTTTTCTCATTCCCCTACACATTCTACAACCTCCATACCCCTTATATACATAGAATTTGTTTCCTTTTTTATTACCATCACATTCTTTTTCCCTTTGTTATTTACTCCTACACCCTATTTCCTTTTAAATATTTTCTATTTCACAATACCAACTATATATACTAGAACTAATTTACGTCTTCATTTTCTCATATCAGAGAAAAGATACGATATTTACACATCTGTGACTTATTTATTTCACTTATGAGGATGTCTTGAAGGTTCAAGCATGAGTAGGAAAGGTCATGGAGCATATGAAGGTATGAGTAGAAACGACTCAATCTTAACATTTTTTATGGCAGAGTAATATTGCATTCTATAAAAGAACCACATCTCCTTATCCAGTCTCCAGTTGATGGGTATTTTGGTTGTTTCCAAGATTTAGCTATCACAAACTGAGCTGCTATAAACATGGGTGCACATATGTCGCTGTAAATGAATCTTCCAATTCTTTTGTGTATATACCTAGCAGAGGAATAGCAGGGTCAAATGGGACCTCTAATCCTATGTTTCTGAGGAATCTCCAAACTGATGTCCATGGTGGTTGTATGAGTCTACACTCCCACCAACAGTGGAGAAAGATTCCTTTTTCTGAACAGCCTTGCCAACATTTGTTGCTGGCTTATTCTTAGATTGCAGCCATTTTTTTGTGGAGTGAAATCAAATCTCAGTGTTGTTTTTATCCACATCTCTTGAATGACCAGTGAAGTTGAGCATTTTTTCATATGCTTCTTAGCTGCTTTTACTTCCTCCTCTAAAAAATATCTGTTCATATCAGATGCCCATTTTTGAATTGGGTCTTTAAATTTGGGTGGGCTGATTTTTTAAAGCTCCTTATATATTCTAGATAGTAGTTTTTTGTCTGAGAAACAGCTAGTAAAAATTCTTTCCCATATTATTGCTTACCTTTTTACTCTGTTGAGACTCATACAACTTCTGATACCAATGGTGCAGGCAGGGGATGTTTTCTGCATTAACCCATTATCCAGACACCAGTTGGTATCTTACAATTTATTTATTTATTTATTTTGAGACAGGGTCTCGCCTTGTAGTTCAGGCTGTCCCTGAGCTCACTATGGACCCCAGGCAAGCCTCAAACTCACAGCAATCCTCCTGCTCTTGCCTCTTGAGTGTTGGGATTATGAGTGTAATCCACCATGGCCAGTATTGTGGTGTGTGGTGCTGATTGCTGATGGGCATGAGCAACCACACCTGGCATTGTGGTATGTGGGTACCAGGAATTGAACTCAGGACATTGTGCTTGAAAGGCAGATACTGGAACCACTGAGCTAAGCCCCTGGCCCTAATTTTTAAAAAAATGTATACATTTTAGCTTCCAATGCTTACCCTATTCTCAGGTATCAATGAAATGGGCTGAAAATCCCAGCCTTCCATGTGCTGCCTCTTTCTGGCAGTTGGCCTCACCCAGAGGTTGTCTAGAGGTGCCACCCTCAGTCACTTCATTCTCATAAACTCAGGTACAGGGGAAATAAGTATTCCTCCCAACCTGCCAGATGTCAGATACACCAAGTTCATGTTCCCAAAATCAAAGAATGAATTCTAAGGTACAGTGCAGGTTAAGAGTAGGAAATATTTGTTGAGAGAGAAAAAGAGGGCAGGAGAGACAGGAGGGGACCTGAAAATGGGTTACCCTGGACCTCACTTTACAAAGGAAGTTTTATAGAACAAACTCACCAGGTGGCTGCAAAATCCCAAGGTGGACACAACATGGAATAAAACTGTGATCACCTCATACAGCTACAAGTATAGCAGCTTAGGTAACACTGGTCCAGTGGAGAAGAAGGTCATGGAGCAAGTGTACTTGAAATAAGAAATACATCAGAGGATCTTGGTCACCTGCTATGATGACTGGTATCTAACTGGACTTTATTGGACTGAGTATGTCCCTTGATTTATTGCTTTTCCTCTCAGGAGACATGTAGGCCTGGTCATCCTGTGTTATCTTGACTGGCTTTCCATGGATGTGCTTCCAACCATAGGTGTAATGTATTCTTTCTCCTCTCCTACCTGAGATGAGACTCCTTTGAGGGCCTAGTCTTGTCTGACTGCCTATAATGGTTCTACCTAACTTTACCAACAATAATTTTCCTGAATAACAAAAGACACTATCATTCAGAAAACTCCAAGGATTTTAGGAGCTCTGAATCAGGAATCAGGAATATAAACTAAATATACATCTTATGTTCCACAAATTTTTTTTCAATAATGGAGTATTTATGTTTTCGAGAATATGTCCAGTATTTGGAAATACAGTTGCCAAGCTCATTAAATTCTTACGAAGTTGAAGCAATAATGATTTATATTTGAATTATGTGTTTCATTTCATGAGATATTTCACTTCATGAGGTATAACAATGCCATGTGCCTTGTAACTATCAGGACAAGCCCAGCAGTAAGTACACTCATTTCCAAATCGGAGAGGAAGGATGTGAGGTTACGAAGTAAAGGAAAATCAGAGTTATAAATGTGTGGGTGACAGAGCTTAGATTTGAACATAGATCTTCTAGTTTCTAATCTAGTACTCTTTACCTTATATCTGAGGTTGTATTTTGTAATTTTAAAAATATGAAGTAGTACTGTGGGATGTCAAATATGAATTATGGGTAGAGTTCCAGAGTTACTACATTAGGTCCCATTAGATCAGGCTAACAATCAAAATGGAGTCATTGATGGGCTGGGGATTTAGTTCAGTGGTTCCAGCACCTGCCTTGCAAGTACAAGGGCCCATGTTCAGTGCCCAGTAACCACATACAACAATGCTGAGCATGGAGACTCACACCCACCAGCAACAGAACCACCTACCGCAGTGCCATGCATGGTGGCTCATGACTGTAATCCTAGCACTTGGGAGGCAGAGGCAGGAGGATTGCTGTGAATTTGAGGCTGAGCTCAGGGCCAGCCTGAACTATAAAAGCAAGACTTTGTCTCAAAAAAAAAAAAAAAAAATTAGAGTTACTCGTGCTAAAGTTCCAAGTCTCCAAGAAGTAGGCCATTTGTCTGGGCTTCAGAGATATCAGAATCTGAGAGTAGTATAGGCCTATTTTCCTAAACATGTCAGTTTTTACTGGCATGAAAATGAAGTTTCCTCTGCCTTAATACCTATATAACAAAGCAGTAACATGAAGTGGGCTGATGTCAGCCAATCAGTTATTTTTCTGTTGTTTAGCCTTTCTCTCCCAGCTTTGCAAAAAACTTTGAAAAGACTAATCTACTTTTTTCCCCCTTTCTATTCTGTTCAGTCCTTTTCTCTATGTATAACCAATGCCCTTTGCTCGGCCCATAGGATCACTTCTTCTTTCTCTGATTTTAGAATCAAAAGTAAAACTAATAAAGATGTTTAAGTTGTTAAAGTTACATCCTTTAGAGCAATAGAACTAATTTTTATTCATACTTCATAATCTTATACTAAAACAATTCGAAAGGAAGATTGCCTAAATATTTGGAGCAGTGGTTTCCTAAGAAATGAGTTTTAAAAAATTTTTCCAGATACATGGTTGCATTTCTAAAGTTGCTTTGTCTTACTGTCACAACTGGTAAGACCTTCAAATGCTTGCTGTGTTGACTCCCACAAAAGTCATTATGCAGGAAAAGATATTGAATACACAAGCGATTTTACAGCTGCAAAAGGGACAATTCCAAAAAACACCTAGTGGATGTTAAAATAAAACCTGCCTTATGGGCTACTTTTTAAAAAATCTGCCTGAAGAAAAATTTAACATAATAATAGTGATCCCTATAGGTCTACAAATGAACCTCATTGGTATTTGGAGCTTCTATGCTAAAAACCTCAAGTTAATAAAGAAATACAAAGAGAGTGTTCTACTTCACATTCTCCTTTGTGTTTTTTGGCTTTGGGTTATTTGTTCCATTTATACCCAGCTTTTAAGTGCAGCAACCATATGTTTGAAATCAATCTGCCACAGTGTTATACCAAAGTAAAAACGTTATATAGATGCCATAACTGGTCATGGGAATACCTGAAACTGATTATTTAGAGCAGCTCAAAGCTCATTATTAAATATTCAGGATCTTGTGGGCCAGTTGTCAAACTTTCAATACCTGAAACCAGCCATATTGGGTATGTTTATGAAAATTAGCAAAACTACATCCCGAGGTTAACCAGACTATTTCTACCTGAAATGGGAAGAGTTGGGGAAAGAATTTGCTAAATAACATCCCGCAAATGTTGGCAACCATAAACTGAGATTTCTCAGCAGCAGCACAGAAAAATCAAAGATTTTGCTATCTCTTCTAGTGTCTTTGGATTTTATTTGCAAATCAACTTTTACTAAAATTGATAGACTAGGGCTATAGTTAATAACATTTCTGTATGCTACACAAACATTTAGAGATACAAAACTAATTCAGTGTTTATACTGTATTGTTCAATTTGCCTTCTGGTTAAAAATAATGTAAGAAACGTCATTATATATTGTTAAATGTAAAAAAGCAAATTAGATAAATGTAATTAATGCAAATTGCATGTGTAAGTTAGATAATATAAATTAGATAAATGTAAAAAACCAGCTAGATATATGCAATCCAATGTTAGTAGAGATAGTTTTTAGGAATGTTCATTTTGAGAAAATGTATCAAACTAGCTGTTGATCAAGTGAGGATGAGGATAAATAAATGGAGATATTTACTCTTTTTTACTTCTGAATTATTCTTTGTTGCTTTCTTTTTTATCAGCATTCAATTTTATTGTAATTAAAACAGCAAGAAAAGATCCACACACTATCAGATAAATTTGGTCAGGTGGATCATTTAATGGCCTATTCAAAGGTTAAAATTGATCCAACCAATCATCTCTATCCTCATTCTTGTAATCTCAGTCTGTTTTCCATTCTTCTTTGATTTGATTTCTTACCCCAAAGATAAATTCATTTATTTCTTTAAGGAATCTGAATTTTCAGTTATTGTACTTGCTCAAATCGCTTTAAAATTACTTACCTCACTGACTAAAAGACATGCCAATTGTACTGAAGGGATTGGATAGATTTTCAAAGCCTACCACTGTATCCACTCATAAATCCCATGGGATTGTAACCAAGTGCTGGCAGCAGGTAGAGCTGGCAAGAATTTGTTGTAACAGGCTGCTGTTTCTTTATCACAGGAAGTAGATAGAGGAGTTTCTGGAGAATTATGGAAAAAGAGTTACTTGTTTTTATTTCCAGACTCATCTGAACATAGGGATAAGACCATTGCTCTGTGACTCAAAGGCACATGTATTCTTACATTTCATTATTCTGTAAATAATTGTAAACAAACGGAGTGTGTCTAAATTAATTTGCTGACTTGCAGGCTGAGCATTGATACCCTCAGGATGAGACATAGCAATCATTATGAATGTAGATAAATCTAAGGGTAATGCAGAAGGTACCTGCTCATTTCACACCATATCAGATAAGTTTACACTGACAGCATCCCACATGTTTATTTGGATTCATCATGACTAGGCATAAACTTATTTTAAGTAAAATAAAATCTTTGTCTCTGGAAGACTGATGAAATCTTCATATTTTTCTGTTAACTAACAGCAGACTAAGAAGTGTTACCAAGTTGATAGCCTCAAACTGATAATATATTAGTCAAGCAAAAGGGAAAATAAGGTTGGCAGGCAAGTGTTGTTAAAGATTAAATGAAATTATGCCTGGAATACAGGAAGCACTCAGGAAACATCTTCATCATTATCATCCTCCTCCTGACCATGCTTTATAATACATTATCTAACAACAACTTTCCATATTCATAATCCATTCACAATCTCCAGGCAACAAAGTTAATAAAGCCTAAGTTGATGGCTCTGACCTTGCCTGATCTTTTGGATTACCTAGTGAACTTTAGAAAAATATCAGTGCCCTGAGTCCTAGAGTAACTAAATTAGAATCTCTAGAGGCTGGCTCTAGGTATTTGAAATATTACTCAAAGTTCTCTGAGTGTTCTCTAATATGTATTATTTTACATTAGTGGTTCTCAACCTCAGCTATATATGAAGGATCAGCACCACACAGGAGATGAGAACGGGCCAACATGACTTCTTTCCTAAGTGGTAGATCCCAAACATTAGTAATAAGTGGGACCTTTGCAATTCAGTTCAAGATCATCACCTGGTCCTCTAAATTCTCAGGTCTAGAGTGAGTTTTCTATTATCTGTATTTGTAACTAGTTCCCTTTTCTCCCCGCTGTGATGTGGAATTTGGGAACTGCCAGTCTATGTCCACAAAGCCTAGCAGTTAAAAGACCAGGGAGGTAGTCTAAGGTCTGCTAACTAGTTTTATGAACACAGTTACCCACTCTGTGTGACAAAGATACTGAGCCAGATGTCCCTAGAGATATCTACTGTCCCTCTGGTGCCAACATAGTGAAGTTTGAGTCACTGGTTTGCTGCTGTTTTGTCTGCTGAAGACATTTGTCTGCTAAAGCTTTCTGTCTGTCTCTTCCGGGAAGTTTGCCTCAGATTATTCTAGGAAGCTGCCAATCTTTATAAACATCATCTCCTGGGCTACTACAATGATTTAAACTTGTGTTTTATATCTAAATGGGGACCGTTCCACTGAAGTTTGGTACTTCCAGCCAGAGAACCAAAAATGCTGACCCTTCTCTGATAACACAGCAGAATTCACTGTCAGGATCCTCTCCACAGATGTCCAGTTTTCCTGCCATCACTGATGGAGTGACAGCGAGTGCTACTCAGGAAAGCCAAGATAAAGGAAGGAGAGAACTTTGGTCCACACAGAGTCTCTTATTCCAGGAGCCTGTCATATCTTGTAATTTGCTTATGTGAATCAGTACATTCTCAGGTTTCTATTACTTACAATCAACCAAACAAATAACCCTCCCAACCATTACAACTTATCCTCATTAAACATGACACTTTATGATTTTATGAAGGCTTTTGTGTGTTTTCTCTCTGCTGTTTAATCATAATCCTGTAAAGGGGCAATTAAGATGCAACTCACAAAAGATTAGCCATTTTAGATATACAGCTCAGTTCTTTTTACTATATTCACAAGGTGTCCAATCATCATCATTAAATTCCAGAAAATTTCCCAAAAGAGAAACCTCAAACCCAGTGCTAGGCACTACCTCATTCCCTCCAGTTTTCCTGCCTATGTTTTCTAGACATATTTATGCCCAGTTTATTTCCTCAAGGTATTATATTTCTTTGCTACTGTAATTGGGCAAGAATGTCAATAGTGTTGCTCTAAGAGATTGATTGATCCAGATATGAGTTGCTTTAATTTTGATAGCCTTACATTTTCATAATGAAAGAGATCATTTTTACTTATTTATCTTACTTAAATGCCACTTGACCTTCTCAGGAAAGAAATAAAATGGCTATTAAAGTATAACCAATTCAACTGAAATTTATTTTCTTGTAAATCTAAGAAAGAAAACATACTTGAGTCCAACTCAGAGGTACCATCTCAGTGCAGTAATTCTGGTTAGCCTATTAGGTTAATCAAGACAAGCCTTGTACAAAATTGAAATAGAGTTCAATCGGATTAGAAAAGAGAAGTCAGAAAGATTTGTGTATTATATTTTGAGTGCTCTGGAGTTCAAACCAACTTAGAGGTTTTCCTCTTGGCAGATACTATTTTAATAAGAGTAATTGCCTACCGTCTGCTTTAATCTAATTAAGGAAAGCAATAAATTTCACTTTAATTGTTAAATGATGAAAGATAGTGGTTTGGGTGCAGCTAATTTGTTTGCTTACAGTTTTGTCTGAGTTTATACTTATGGGAAACAGGAATTTCCAATTTCTAATAAAAATGCATCAAAGCATCCACACCCATCTAGCTAGGCTCATGTCCTCTGTGTGGCCTCTCTTTCCACACCAGGAAGTCTATTTTCTGTCCTCACAGATAATGCCAGGCCTGAGCACCCCAGGCACCAGAGCCCCTCGGGGTAAAGGCTGGAGAAGACCAAGTCCCCAGAACAATGGGGGAGCCTGTTCACAATTTTGGCTGTTGGTATTCTTGCCCTGCCAATCTGTCTGAAGCAATTGGTCTTTGCCAGAGCTTGAACTTGACTCTAGAGAACAAAAATGAAAAACAAAATTTCTGAAAACAGACATTCACTTTCCTAGCTAATGCTCATGACACTCAGCCCCATCTATATCAGAAAGAGCCCTGTTTATAGCCCCCAAACACATATGTGCTAGGAGGGGACAACTCCTCAGCCTAGACACACTGTCAGTAGTCTAATGATCAAAACTAAAACATATTTATCTGTTTATTTCATAAAACCATGATCATCTACAGGCCTCTGTATCTGGCCATGTGACTCACTGTTGTACAAGGCTGATTCCCACTTGTTTCCCTAGACTGTCCTGCTTCCTGTCTCTCTTGCTGTCCTGCGTGGTCGCCACTCCTCCTCCTACTCACGGCAGTCCCAGCTGTGCCTTCCTAAGCACAGCTCTCGTGGTATCCACTCAGTTCAGTTTGCATCCACCTGATGTGATGGCTGGTTTGCTGTTGTCATTTCAGATGTGCTTCATTCCTTGGTATGGCACCATCTTTATTCTGAGTTTATAAATAATAAAATTGATGTGTAGTGGATGCTACTCGCTCAAAGTTACTCCACTAGTAAATCCGGGTAAGATTCAAAGCCAGGCCATTGTTACTATATTAAATTATTGGTGAAGGATAGAGTGGAGGTTATCTCTTCTGATCTCCATGCATGGCACTTCTTTTCATCCCAGAGAGATGTCCTTCAGATGGATACAGACATGGTGTCTGGACAGTAGGAAGCCAGCTGGCCACCATTCTACTGTGCCGCAGCCAGTAGCTACAGGCAATTCTTGGCAATACAGTGGGTGATTTAGCATAAGCCAAATGTCTTCATACAAGTCCTTCCTTGATGATGTGCTGATTGTACACTTTGAGCGAATCTGTTAACTTCCATTTCTTCATCTGTAAAATGAGGAGAAAGACTAGAAGAGTGGTCAACTTTCCAGTGTGTCAAGGACTGCTGCTGTTTAGGTGGAAGTCCTATACTCCAGGAAACTCCTTCATAGCAGGCAAACCATGATAGTGTGTTACCCTAAAGCACCTGTTTTGATTTAAGGTTCACTAGCTCTGAGCAGTCCATTTGTGTTCAGTGCTACTACCATTAAATACTTTCATGAAATAGTTTTTATGCTTTAGTCTATGTCAGAAGCCCTCAATTAGAGGTCTTCTTAAAATACAGATGGCTGGGCTGGGGAGTTAGCTCAGTGCTTCCGGCATCTGACTTGCAAGCACAAGGGCCCAGGTTTGATTCCCAGTAACCACATACAATACTGGGCGTGGAGACTCACACCCAACAGCAATCAGTAAAACATGCTGGGTGTGGTGGCTCACACCTGTAATCCCAGCATTTGGGAGGCAGAGGCAGGAGGACTGCTGTGAAGTGAGTTTGAGGGGGAGCTCAGGGCCAAAAAAACAAGAAAACAAAAAAACAAGACAGATGGCTGAGTTCCAGTCTCATAATTTCTAAATCAGTAGATAAATGAAGTTTGTAAACTTGCATTTTTAACAAGTTCCCAAATGATGCTAATGCTGCTGATACCAGGACTATATTTTGAGTAGTACCAGTTTATACACTAAAAATTAACATATCATTGTGGGAAAGGAAGAAATTATACTCAAGGAGATTTGAAATTTTGTCTTCCATGATAAGAAAACATGAAATTCTATAAACACGTAGTTTATCTGTGCACTACCTTTGAACTATCCAAATTGGTATTAAAATGAAAGTGAAATTCTATTACAGAGGAAGACATTAATAGTTTCTCTAAAAAATAAGTTTATTGGTTTACACAATAAACAGAATAAACTAAGTTTCTCTGAGCTAAGGTTTGGTTTAATAATATTAAATGCAAATTTCTGAAAAATATATAATATTTTCTAAATTTTGACAACAGCAATCTTTGTTGTGTAGTATCTGGAAATATTATTAATTGTATGATAGAGCACTAAATCCTCCTGCCAATTTTTTTCCCTTTAAATTGAAATCTTTATTGGTACATTACATATACACCTCATGATTGCATTCCAAATGGGGATCTGGACCAGTATAAGACACAACTTAATTCTCATTTTTCCCATAGCCCTACCCACCTACCACTCCCACCCCCACCCTCTATATACATAAACTTTGTTTCCTTTCTTTTTTGTTATAATCTCATTATTTTTCCCCCTTCACCCTATTTCACTTTGAGTATTTTCTATTTCACAATATATAACATACAATTCTATAACTCATTTACATCTTTATTTTCTCATATCAGAGAAAAGATGCGATATTTTTTTTTAAGGTTTTTTGAGACAGGGTCTCACTTTGTAGTTCAGGCTGGCCCTGAGCTCAGCCTCAAACTCACATCACAGCAATCCTCCTGCCTCTGCCTCCCGAGTGCTGGGAATACAGGCATGAGCCACCGCGCCCAGCACTGTGGTATGTGGTACTGGTTGATGCTGGGCGTGAGTCTCCACACCCAGTATGGTATGTGGTTACCGGGGAATTGAACCCAGGTCCTTGTGTTTACAAAACAGGCGCTGGAACCACTGAGCTAACTCCCAGGCCCAAGATGTGATATTTACCTATCAGTGACTGATTTATTTCACTTATGAGGATATCCTCAAGGTATAACCATTTAAGTATAAATAATTCAAACTTAGCATTTTTTATGGCAGAGTAATACTCCATTCTGTAGAAGAACCACAGCATTTTTATCCAGTCTCCAGGTGATGGACATTTGAGTTGTTTGCAAGGTGTAGCAATCACAAACTGAGCTGCTATAAACATGGGTGCAGATATGTCACTGTGATATGAGTCTTTTAATTCTTTTGTGTATGTACCTAGCAGAGCAATGACCGGGTCAAATGGGACCTCCAATCCTAGCTTTTTGAGGAATCTCCAAACTGATCTCCACAGGGGTTGTATGAGTCTACAGTCCCACCAACAGTAGAGAAGGGTTCCTTCTTCTCCACAGCCTCACCAACATTTGTTGCTGGCTAATTCTGAAATAGTAGCCATTCTTTGTGGAGTGAGATAAAATTTCAGTGTTGTTTTCATCTGCATCTCTGGAATGACTGATGATGTTGAGCATTTCTTCATGTGCTTTCTTAACTGCTTTTACTTCTTCCTTTGAAAAATATCTGTTCATTTCAGATGGCCATTTTTCAATTGGGTCTTTAAATTTGGGTGGGCTGATTTTTTGGAGCTCTTTGTATACTCTAGATAGTAACCCTTTGTCTGAGAAACAGCTGGTAAAGATTTATTCCCACATAGTTGGTTGTTTTTTTGCTTTGTTGGTGGTTTCCTTTGTTGTGCAGAAGGTTTTTAAAAGAATGACATCCCATTTGCTGATTTCTTCTGCCAATTCCTGTGGTATAGAAGTTTTGTTCAAGAAGTTTTTCCCTAAGCCAATGTCTTCAAGAGTTTTACTTAACCTGTTTGGTAGCAGGATTAGAGTGTCTGTTTCAATATTTAAGTCTCTTATCCAGTTTGATTTTAGCTTGGTACATGGTGAAAGAGCTAGACCTAGTTTTAGTCTTTGGCAAATTAAAACCCAGTTTTTCCAGCACCATTTGTTAAAGAGGCTATCTTTCCTCCATTGAGGATTTTTGGCTTCTTTGTCAAAAATGAGGTGGCTCCGTGCATCTGGAGTAGTTTCTGGATCTTCTAGTCTACACCATTGATCCTCAGGTCTGTTACTTTGCCAGTACCATTCAGTTTTTAGCATGGTGGATTTACAGTATAGTTTCAGGTTTGGGGTTGTAACACCCCCCACCATATCCCTGTTGCTTAGAACTGCTGTTGCTATTCTAGGTCTTTTGTGGTTCCAGATGAAAGTTTGGAATTTTTTCTCTAGGTCTGTGAAATATGCTGTTGGGATTTCAACTGGGATTGTGTTGAATCTGTATAGTAGTTTTGGGAGTATAGCCATTTTGACGATATTGATTCTTCCTACCCAGGAGCAAGGTATGTCTTTCCATTTTTTTATATCATCTTCTACTTCCTTTTTCAGAGTGCTATAGTTTTCAGAATGGAGGTCTTTCACCTCCTTTGTTAGATTGATTCCTAGATATTTTATTTTTTTGTGTGCTATTGTGAAAGAAACTGACTCCCCAATTTCTATTTTAGTGAGTCTACTGTTTGTGTATACAAAAGATATTGATTTTTGAACACTGACCTTGTAACCAGATATACCACTAAATCTGGTGATTAAGTCCAGCAGTTTTCAATTGAGTTTTTAGGGTCCTTTAGATAGAGTATCATGTCATCAGCAAATAATGACAATTTAACTTCTTTTTTTCCTGTGTTTATTGCTTTTATTTCTTTCTCTTGCCTAATTGCTATGGCTAATATTTCAAGAACTATATTGAACAGAAGTGGTGAGAGAGGGCATCCTTGTCTTGTTCCTGATCTTAGTGTGAAAGGTTTTAATTTTTGATCATTTAGTATGATGTTGGCTGATGGTTTCTCATAGATAGCTTTTATTAGACTGAGATACAGACCATCTATTCCGATCTTCTGTAGGGTTTTGAACATAAATGGGTGTTGTATTTTGTCAAATGCTTTTTCTGCACCAATTGAGATGACCATATGGTTTTTGTCCTTGATTCTGTTCATATAGTGTGTAACATTTATTGATTTATGTATGTTGAACCATCCTTGCATATCTGGGATGAATTCAACTTGGTCAGGGTGTATAATCCTTTTGATAATTCTCTGTATTCTGTTTGCCAGTATCGTATTGAGGATTTTTGCATCGATATTCATTAGGGATATTGGCCTGTAGTTCTCTTTTTTGGTTGGGTCTTTCTCTGCTTTTGGAATCAGGGTAATGGTTGCTTCCAGGAATGAGTTTGGGAGTACTGCTTCCCTTTCAGTTTAATTAAAGAGTTTCAGAAGTAGAGGCACTAATTATTCTTTGAAAGTTTTATAGAATTTAGCAGTGAAATCATCAGGTCCAGGGTTGTTCTTTGTTGGCAAGTTTTTAAATACATTTTCAATTTCACAGATTTTTGTTGGTGTATTTAGCATTTCTATATCTTCTTTATTCAGGTATGGGAGTTCATATGTGTCTAGAAATCTATCCATTTCGTCTACATTTTCCATTTTATTGAAGTATAAATTTTCAAAGTAGGTGTTTATTATCCTCTGGACTTCCTCTGGGTTGGTAGTAATTTCACCGTTCTCATTCTTAATAGCATAGATATGAGCCTTTTCCTTCCTTTGTTTAATAAGGTTGGCTAAGGATCTAGCAATTTACTTTATCCTCTCAAAGAACCAACTTTTCAATTAATTGATTTTTTTGAACTGTTCTCTTGATTTCTATTGCATTAATTTCTGCCCTGATCCTTATAATTTCTTGCCTAGTGTGAGCTTTGGGTTTGTCTTGCTCCTCTTTTTCTAGTTGCTTGAGGTTCAGCATTAAATTGTTTATTTGAGCTTTCTCCATTTTCTGGATGTAGGCCTTCACCGCTATGAATTGCCTTGTAGAACTGCTTTCATTGTGTTCCATAAATTTCTATATGTTGTATTGGGGTTATCATTTAGTTGTAAGAACTGTTCAATTTCTTCTCTAATTTCTTCTGTGACCCATTGGTTGGTCAGCAGAGTGTTGTCCAGTTTCCATGTGTTTGTGAGGATCCTGGGCTTTGCTTTGCTATTCAGCTCCAATTTCAGGGCACTATGGCCCAACAGTATGCAAGGGATAACTTCAATCCCTTTATATTTGCTTAAACCTGTTCTATGAATGAGCACATGGTCTATTTTGGAGAATGATCCATGAGCAGCTGAGAAGAATGTATATTCTGACTTTGTGGGGTGAAATTCCCTCTAGGCATCTATTAAGTCCATTTGCTGAAGGGTCTGGCTGAGCTCAAGGATTTCCTTATTGACTTTTTGTCCAATCAATCTGTCTCTTTGTGACAGTGGGGTATTGAGGTCCCCTACTATTATTGTATTGGAGTTTATCTTGTTTTTCATGTCTGTTAATGTTTGTTTTATACAGTTGGGTGCATTAGAATTTGGAGCATAGATATTTACGATTGTGATTTCTGTCTCTTGGATTTTTCCCTGGACTAAAAGATAGTGTCCATCTTTATGTCTCTCTATCAGTCTTGGCCTAAAGTCTATTCTGTCTGCAAATAAAATCGCCACTCCTGCTTTCTTGCTGTTTCCTGTCACATGGAGTATTGTTTTCCATCCCTTTACTTTCAGTTCATGGATTTCTTTCTGAATTAGGTGCATTTCTTGTATGCAGCAGATTGTAGGATCTTGCTTCTTAATCCACCCTGCCAGTCTGTATCTCTTAATTGGCACATTGAGTCCATTAACATTAATGGTTATGAGTGATATAGGCAAATTTAGTGCTGTCATGTTTTCCTGTTCTTGGCTCTCTGATTCTACTTTTGTCCTTTTCCCATCAGTTCCTTTTTGGTCCCATGGGTTGACTTGGTTAAGTCTCATAGGACTAATATAGGTAAATTTAGTGCTGCCATGTTTTCCTGTTCTTGGCTCTCTTATTATACTTTTGTCCTTTTCCCATCAGTTTCTTTTTTGGTCCCATGGGTTGACTCGGTTAAGTCTCATGGATTTATAGCTTTCCTTATTTTTCTCCAAGATATTCTTTAGAATGTTTTGGAGCACAGGTTTCATATCTGCAAAGTTTTTCAGGTGTTCTTTGCCATGGAAGTGTCTTAATTCCCCATCAATTTTGAAGGATAGTTTTACAGGATACATCAGTCTGGGTTGGAAATTATTTTCCTTTGGGCTTGAAAGACTTTACTCCAGGCTCTTCTTGCACTGAGTGTTTGAGTTGAAAAGTCCACTGTGATCCTGATGGGCTTCCCTTGGAATGTAACTGTTTTCTTTTCTCTGGCTGCTTTCAGTATTTCATTCTTTTTTCTGGATATCTGAACTTTTATAATTATATGCCTAGGTGTAGATTTTTTCATGTCACAGGTGTGTGGAGTTCTGTGTGCTTCATATATTTATATGTCCAATTCTTTTCCTCTTCCTGTGAAGTTTTCTGCCATTATCTCTGTGAATAGTTTTTTAATGTCTTTAGCATTGTCTCCTGCTTCCTCAGTGACTCCAATCAATCTTATGTTATTCTTTTTTGAATCATCTAGGAGCTGTTGGATTGATTTTTCATTATCCCTTGCTTTTTTCTATAGATTATGCCTTTCCAGTTCATTGTCTGAGATCATGTCTTCTAGGTCTGAAATTCAGTCTTCTGCTATATTCATTCTATTGCATAAACTTTCACTTTCTTTATTAATTTCCTGGACTTCTGCTTTTAGGTGTTTAAAAGGTTCCACTGCTTTTGCTATCTTGAATTCTATCAACTCGATGATTTTCTCTTTAGCTTTATTAATCATCATGTTGACTGTGTCCAATATCTCTGCTTTCATCTCAGAGATCAGCTCTGATTTCCATTTTACTAGATCTGCTTTGGTTACCATTTTCAAGGACCCTGGACACTGGCCTTCATAGTTCTCTATTTCCCTTCCCCCTGTGTTACCTAGAGGTGAGGGTCTTTGTGTCTGAGACTTTGAGTGTTTCCTCATCTCTGAGTTTTTGTCATTTCTGTTGTTAATGGCTTTGTACCCGCCCTGTTTTCTGCCAATGTTTGTTGCAAGTCTTTTTCCTCCTAATACATAGGAACTTTAGAATATCAGTGTTTCTTGGGTTGTTCTTTACAGTCTGTATTGGGACCTAAAAAAACCCCTAGTTGTGGCTCACCATATGAGGCATTCACACAATACATTTAGAACACCTTCTCCCATCTACTTAGAGGCAGGAAGGCTCTGGCTCCTGCACTGCTACAATGGCGCTACCTCAGGTTCCAATAGGCCTGCTTGCTCAGCAATACAGAGTCCCTGGGCTGGCTTGTGCAGTCAGCCTGGAGGCCAGTAGGCTGCAGGCCCTGTGCAGCTGCAATGGTACTGGCTGCTGTTCCAATAGGCCCACCTACTTACCAGTACAGAGTCCCTGGGTGTGCTTATGAAGTTCATGTGGAGAAAGTCAGACTACTGCCTTCCTTGGCTGATATGGTGAGAGTTGCTGCTTCCCTGGCTCTGCCCTTTGTTATACTCAGTCCCTGGGCGCTCTTACAGAGTAGGCCTGAAGGTCAGCAAGCTCCAACTGCAGTGTGAGTGTAATGGTGCCAAATGCCACCTCCGTGGCTCTGCCCACTGTTATACTCAGTCCCTGGGTGCTCTTCCAGGGTGGGCCTGGAGGCCAGGAAGCTCCAACCCCGACGCAGATGCAGTGGCCCCAAACACTGCCTCCCCCTTTTGTCAATTTTAAGGCAACATTTAAACTCGAATTTATTACTTTGTAATTTGATAAACAGTTGAAAAGTCAAATTACTTAGTATTTGAAGGTCATTTCCTATAAAGATCTACTAAATCCAAGACAGGCCAATACAGCAGAGGAGCATGGCAAACAAGAAGCAGAGTGTGTAAAGGCGGGATCCAGGGAGTGAGATGAACCCTTCCAGGTCACATCCCAAGATGGCAATGTGTCCTGAGAGGGCTGGGCATGAAGCCATGAGAAATAAGCTGGAAGTGCAGCAGAGCTCCTGGAAAGCTGGAGAAGCCAGGAACACAAGACACATGAGTGAAATCATAAGGGATGAACAAAGCCAGCCCAAGAGAGAAGCCATGTATGTTATCCCCCCTGGGAAGGCCCTGGGGCAACACTGCCAGTGCCCGTTAGTGTTTTCATTGTGCCCTAACCTGCTTTCATCTAGGGACATGAAAGATTCAATGTTTTCTCTGCTCAGTCCCACTGATTTCTATCCTCTATTCTTTTGTTTTTGAATAGGGATATTTCTGTCCCCCTATATGTCAGCAGTGCTTAGCTCTCTTTTTAATTTTCACAGCTAAGGGGTTCCTGTAAGCTTCTGAGAAGATTTTGGATTTGGACTTTTTAGTAGTGTTGAAACTGTCAGGACTTTGACAACTCTTAGATATGAGTGAAATTCAGTTGCATGAAGAGACACGCATGAATATTTTGGGGGACCAAGATTAAATATGGTTATATCTGCTGCCCTCCCAAGGCCTCATGTGCTCATAAGTGAGGGGTGGGGAGGTGACTGGATCATGTAGGTGCTATACTTAGGTCAGTAGCAGATTAGTCCTCTGATGAATTTATAGCTAGAAATGATGGTCGGAGGTGGAGACTGGTTAGAGTAGGTGAACGGCTTGTGGGCATGGCCCGGAAGTGTATGTATTTGCTCTTCTGCTTCTTCCTACACTCTCTCAGAACTTCTCGTTCACCATGCCATAAGGAGCTCTCCTCTGCTTTGCTCTTCTGTCATGCTATTATGCCTTGGAGCCAGCCAACCAGGTACTGAAACATGAATTAAAAAAGCCACTTTCCTGTTTAAGTTGCAAGTGCAGGCTACTGAGTTTCAATGATGAGAAAATGTCTAATCCACTTTCCAAATATATCCACATCTAATCCCAAGAACCTATAAGTCTATTGCCTTAATACCAAAACATGTGACTAATTTAAGGCTTTTAAAATAGGGAGATCATCCTGGTTTACCTGGGAGGAGTGATTATAATCACAAGGGTCTTTATAATAAAAGGCAGAAAGGTCAGAGAAGATGTGAAAAGAGGCAGAGAGATGTAAAGACTCTACATTCCTGGGTTTGAAAATGGCAGAAGGGCCCACAAATGAAGAGATGTGGAGGACCTTAAGTTGGAAACAGATAAGGTAATCTTTACCTTGCCTAGAGCCTCAACACTTTGATTTTACTCCTGTAAGACTTTTTTTGTATTTCTGACCTTCTCTTAGTTAGTTTCCTTGTCACTGGAATAAAATATCTAACACTCACAACTTAAAAGAGGAATTTCTTTTGGTTCATATTTTTAGTCCATAGTTGCTGGACTCCATGGCAGAAAGTCAGGGTGCAAGTATTTGGCAGAGCTTTTCACATCATGGTAGCCAGGAAGCACAGAATGAAGGGAGGGGCCAGGGAAGGAGATACACCCTTGTGGATCAGACCTTCAGCGACCTGCTTCTTTTTTTTTTTGAGACAGGGTCTCACTTTTATAGTTCAGGTTGGCCCTGTGCTCACTGTGTAGCCAAGATAAGCCTCAAACTCACAGCAGTCCTTTTGCCTCTGCCTCCCGAGTGCTGGAATTACAGACTTGAGTCACCACACCCAACCTTGTGGTGTGTGGGTACAGGGATTGAGCTCAGGACCTTTTGCTTACAAGGCAGAGCTGGAACCACTGAGCTAAATCCCAGCTGTGATCTGCCTCTTCTGTTATCTAGATAAATTATGACAGACCTCTTGAATTATAAGACAATAAAAGTGTGTTATTTAAATTAAGCCATAAGTTAGTAGTAATTTTTTACAACAGCAATAGAAAACTAATACAGAAGATAGCCAAAGCTAAATTCTATGCTTACAACAAATAGACAAATAAATTCTTGAATCACAGCAGATCTGGGAAAGCCTGAAGCACAGGCAAGGCTCTGCCTCACAGTGATTGTTCAGTTTATGGGCACTGTTGTATGTGGTTACCAGGGATCAAACTAGGGACCTTGAGCTTGCCAGGCAGGCACAGGAACCACTGAGCTAATACCCTGGCCCCAGGCCTTTCTATCTTTCCATATGATCTCAGCTGGATGTTTGTGTCACTGGACGGGGTCCACAGAGATTTCTTGAAGATGAAATGGGGTTTCAACTCACTCTGTCCATGGAGAAAGGTTGTATATTTGCTAACTTTTGTCACAGAAGAATTTTCAAGACCAATCAGTGGAAGGCATAAAGAAGTTTACTAAGCAGAAAGAAGTCTACACCCTAAGGGGAGAGTGGACCTTCAAGAGAGAGCTGCCCAGCTGATTCAGAGCTGGGAGGAGGTACTTAGTCACTTTCCTCATCAGTGGGACAAAATACCCAAAACCCCCAATTTAAAGAAGGAGAAGTTTATTTTGGTTCATATTTCAGTCTGTGGTCAGCCGGCTCTAAAGAAGAAACGGTGTGACAGAGGGGTGACTAGGAAGTGGAGAAGGGAGGAGCTGTAAAGGGAGATACACTTTTCCAGGTCACATCCCTAGCAACCTGCTTTGCTTCTCTTTTTTTTAGGTGTTTTTTTTCTTTTTCTTTTTTTTTTTTTTTGAGACAGGGTCTCATTTTGTAGTTCAGGCTGGCCCTGAGCTCAGCCTCCAACTCACATCACAGCAATCCTCCTGCCTCTGCCTCCCGAGTGCTGGGATTACAGGCGTGAGCCACCACGCCCGGCACTGTGGTATGTGGTACTGATTCCTGCTGGGGTGAGTCTCCACACCCAGTATTGTATGCGGTTACTGGGGATTGAACCTGGGTCCTTGTGCTTGTAAGACAGGTGCCAGAATCACTGAACTAAATCCCTGGCCCTGCTTTGCTTCTTTTGACCACATCCTGCCCCCTAATAGCAAGTGAACTATACTACCCCTCAATGCAATCACCTCCCACAAGTCCTGCTTCTGAGCACATGAGAATTTTGAATACATTCTAGATATAAACCATAACAAGGTTTTTATGTTGTCTTGGGGGTATCTTCAAGATGGGTGATCTACAATATTAAAGTTTTATTTTGTTTTGTTTTGGAGTTTTTTGCGGTAGTGGGGTCTGAACTTGGGTCCTTGTGCTTTTGAGGTAGTCACAGTACACTTGAGCTAAATACTCATCTCCAGTATGAAAGTTTATATAGATCTAAATGCAACTTTGTTGAGATTATTATTATTATTATTATTATTATTATTATTTTGTCTTTTTTTTTTTTTTTTTTTTGCAGTACTGGTGACCAAACTCAGGACCTGTGCTTTCAAGGAAGGCACAGAGCCACTGAGCTAAATCCCTGGTCCTTGAAATTATTTTTTCTTTATTGCATAAAATGGAACGGTTTCACACAACTGTAAAGGATCACCCATGCTTTTGACATTCTAATATAGTATATTTAATGTTTACATATAACCTGTAGGTGTTTATTTATGTGCAGTCATTTTATTTTTCAAAATTGGAATCACACAATTTTATATTCCTTTTTTAAGAAGAATTAAATGCTAGGCATAAGTTTTCCTTTTCATTTTTGGAAGTCTATGTTTAATGTTTGCCTAATATTCCATCTAGCAATGGGGTATAACTTCCTAAACCAAACCCTTATTATTAGACATTAAGTTTGTTTGCATTTCCAATTTTCAGACACAGTTGTGGGTATTTTTGTTTTATTTTATTGTTTTTCACTTTGCCAGCCTAATTATTTAAAAGAATTATCAAGGAATTGATAACCTTGATCAATGTGAAAGTGTCCCTTTGTATCACTGCATTCTATTTGAAGTGACTTTGTCCTGTGGTTGTGACACTGGCAATTTTGAGCAGACCACTTCCCTATAAGGTCGGTAGTGCTCACAGCATGGTGAGATGGGAAACATTTAATAGATATAAAGTTGATTTTTTTCTTGAAAAGTTTATTTTCTATTATTATTTTCTTCAAGTTTTATTTTGAAAAATTAAAAAAAAATTAAACCAAAATAAAAGATAGACAATAGGAGATAGGGAGATAGATATTTTGCAAATCAAGAGATCTAGAGGTGAGAGAAAGTGGCAGGAAGGAGAGAGAAAATAAAATGAATTAAGAGAGCTTACATACACATTCTATTCCCTAAGATGTATGTAAATATCATGTACTGCAAACATGTACCAAAAATAATGACAAAATTTAACTTACAGAAAAATTGAGCAAATTGTATACTGAGTTTATCTTCTTCAACTCATTTCACCTATTGCTAATATTGTGCCATATATTCTTTCCTTCTCTTTCTCTCAACACACAGACTTTCTTTTGGCAAAACATCTGGAGGTTGTCAACTTCCTGATAATGTATCCACAATGTCCCATCATATGTGTCCTGCATAATTTAAATAGCCATTATCATTCATAATCCATGACCATCACAAAATATTTCACATTGATATGAACAGTATGCAATTTTTCCTAATAATTCCAAAATGCCTCATAATCTAGAATCCAGTCAAGGCTCATATGTCATACTGGTTTGTCACATCTCTATCCTGCCTTGTAACCTAGAAAAACATCCTGCCATATTTTAAACTCTGTGAAACTGATTCTTTTTGAAGTATCTTGACCAACTGCCTAATAATGTATCTTACCCTCTGGATTTTCCACATTGCATACTCAGATTAAATTCAAACCAAACATTGAGATCAAGATCATTATATATGTGAGGATGTATACTTCCCATTGCATCTCATCAGGAAGCACTCACTGTCCAATTTTTGGTCATGTTACATTTCATCATTAAGTTAAAGTGAAGCCTTGTGGAAGCACACCTTCTCCTCACAATTAATAGGTAACCTTTGCAGGCATGACTTGGAGATTGGTGAAAAGTATACTGTTAGGGAAGTATATTCCAAAGTTTCTTGGACTAACTCCTTTTTATATTTGGGTATACTATCAGTTTAATACTTGTTTGTATATTCTGTGTCTGTATTTGTTTTTACAGATTATTTTTCTTATAATTTTTATTTTATTTAAAATTTTTCAGAAAGTGCAAGATATTAATTTGATTCAAAGGTAAAAGCTACATTCAAAGTGTGTTAGTCTGTTATCCAGCTAACTCTTTTTAAAAAAATAATTTTCTGAGACAAGGTCTCGCTTTGTAGTTCAGGCTGGCCTTGAACTCACTATGTTGCCCACGCTGATCTCAAACTCACAGCAATACTGCTTCTGCCTCCCAAGTGCTGAGATTGCAATCTGAGTCACAACGCCTGACTCTTAATGAGCCGTACTCTCTGGTATTTGTGCCTCACATTATTTTCTCTCATTGTGGCACTAGATTTGACCATGTGTCTTCCTTTTGTCCATAGAAACCTAGCAGGCATAAATATTTTGAGGTTTATCAACATTGTTGGATCAGTCAGTAGGTTTTGGTTTTTTTGTTGCTGGGGCTCAAACTAGGTCCTTACACATGCTAGCCAAACTATCATTGAGCTACACTCCTAACTGCATTTCTTATTGAGACAAGGTCTCTTTTTGTCATTCAGGTTGGCCCTGAGTTCATTATGTAACCCGGGCAAGCCTCAGAATCACAGCACTCCTCTTCCTTCTGTCTCCTGAATGCTAGGAACAGGCATGAGCCACCACACCCAGCATTGTGGTATGTGGTACTGACTGTGGGTGGGTGTTAGTTTCCACATGTGGTTATGGGGGATTGAACTCTGGACCTTGTGCTTGCAAGGCAGGCCCTGGAACCACTGAGCTAAATCTTCTTTTTATTTCTATGTAGTATTTCATTAAATGCACATAAAACAATTTGTTTATCTATCTACCTGTTGATAGCCATTTGTTCAGAGCATAGTCTACTCAGCAATTATGGTCTACAATAGTAAAGTAGAATGAATAGAGTGAGTAAGCAAAAAACATCTAATTTTCAGTTCTTGAGGCTTGGAAATCCAGTATTAAAGTGTTGTCTGATTCAGCTCCCATTGACAGAGAGAGAGAGAGAGACAGAGAGAGAGAGAGACAGAGAGAGAGAGAGAGAAAGAGAGAGATTGAATAAGGACACTATTTCCATATTATCTAATTATCTCGTAGAGACCTAATTATCTCTCAAAGACTCAACCTACAAATGCCACACACAGAAAAGCATTTTGTATTGGCAGTTAGAGATTCAATATGCACGATCTGGCACAGGGGGACACATTCAGTTCCTAACAAGATCACTATAAGTGTCACTATCGTGACCATTTATGCACAAATCTTTGTAGGAACAATTCCTTTAATTTCTCTTGGGGAAACATCTCAGGGTAAGATTGCTGTGTGTTATGCTTTGAATGTATCCCCTTTAAAATTAAGCACTGCCAAGGTGTTAATATTAAGACATAAGGTGTTTCAGAAAGAGGTCACAAAAGAGTGCTTTGGCCTTCCACACTCTGTCACATCAGGACACAGCATTCCTCCCCTCTGGATGGTGCAGCAACAAAGCACCATCTTGGAAGCAAACATTGCATCCCCAGTAGACAATGGAACTACCCAACACCTTGATCTTGGATTTCCAATCTGCAGAACTATGAGGAAATAAATTATTTTTTTAATAAATTACAAAGCCGGTGGCATTCTGCTATAGTACCACAGACTGAGACATAGAGACATATAATTAATAATTAACTTTTGAAAGAAACTGCCAAATATTTTCTTAAGTTTGGGCACCATTTTTCATTCCCAACAGTAATGTATGAGAACTCCAATTGTCACCTCTGTATCATTTGTGTTATCAGTGTTTTAAATTCTATTAGATGAGTGTTGACATTTATTTTGACTTTAATTAATACAGCTAATGATGTTCACGGAATAATTCATGCAATAGTTATTCATACATCTTCTTTGAAGAAAGTGTTTATAAAATATTTTGTCTGTTTTTAAAATGTCATTTGCATTCTGGTTGTAGTATGTTCACAGTTCTTTTATAGATATATAATTTCCAAATATTTTCTTTTCTTTTTTTTTTTTTTTTAGGTTTTTTTTGAGACAGGGTCTCGCTTTGTGGTTTAGGCTGGCCCTGAGCTCAGCCTTCCAACTCACATCACAATCCTCCTGCCTCTGCCTCCCGAGTGCTGGGATTACAGGCGTGAGCCACCACGCCCGGCACTGTGGTATGTGGTACTGGTTGCTGCTGGGTGTGGGTCTCCACACCCAGTATTGTTATGTGGTTACCAGGGAATCGAACCCGGGCCCTTGCGCTTGCAAGACAGGCTCCGGAACCACTGAGCTAACTCCCCGGCCCTCCAAATATTTTCTTTCAGTATGAGGCTTACCTTTTTATTCCCTCCCTGCCCCTTCCTGGTTACCAGGGACTGAACCTAGGAAGTGCTGATCTATATTCCTAGCCATTGTTATCTATTAATTTTGAGACAAATCTCAATAAATAGCCTGGGCTGGCCTCAAAGTTGCTATCATCTTGCCTCAGCCTGTAAAGTAGCGGTGCCAACTGCCACCATGCCACTACTTATTTAACAGTGTCTTCAAAGACCAGAGATTCTTAATTTTGTTGAAATGAAATTTATGGTTTTTTTTGTATAAAGATCATGTTTTCGTACTATATTTAAAAAATTTTGTATAATCCAAAATTACAAAGATTATCTTCTAGAAGTTTCATACTTTTAAGTATTGAATTTAATCTATGTTACATTTGAAATTAATTTTTAAAACATTGTATGAGATATGGTAGAAGTTCTCTCTTTTTTCATTGGCTAAGAGTTTTCAACCATTTTTAAAAGTTCCTTGCTTTTTCTGAAGTTAACAATCCTCAAAAATCATTCTCAAAATCACTCCACATTATTTAATAGAAATATTTTATATTCTTTTTGGGGGGTGGGGGATTTGAGATAAAGGTTGACCTTGTACTCAGAATCCTCCTGCTTTATCCTCCTGAGTGTTGGGATTATGGGTGTATGCCACCAAGCCCAGCTTTTTTATTTCTTGATATATTCTTTAATATGTTTGTATAGTATTTTTGTTGTGTGGAAGTGCCATATTTATTCAGCTAGCCTCTTAAACGTGATTTAAATTGTTTTCAATATTTTATATTGAATATTTTATTTATTTATTTATGCTTTGAATGTATCCCCTTTAAAATTAAGTATTTATAGTCAATATTATGTTTTATATATATATTTTTTTTTTTTTGAGACAGGGTCTCACTTTGTAGTTCAGGCTGGACCTGAGCTCAGCCTTAAACTCACATCACAGCAATCCTCCTGTCTGTGCCTCCCGAGTGCTGGGATTACAGGCGTGAGCTACCACGCCCGGCACTGTGGGATGTGGTACTGGTTGCTGCTGGGGTGAGTCTCCACACCCAGTATTGTATGTGGTTATTGGAGATCGAACCTGGGCCCTTGTGCTTGCAAGACAGGTGCCGGAACCACTGAGCTAAATCCCCAGCCCTATACTGAATATATTATATTGATGTTATAGGCAGTGTGATATTGAATAACATTGTGCATTTTTGGTATATTATTCATAGACATTTATCCTTAAAGTATATTTGGACTGCCTACTTCTCAGATACTTTGAGATATAACTGCATTGATGTGTTGGAGTCTAAGCTTGATTCTCAACCATATATATTACCTGAATCACATGCTAGCAATTATACTAAGTGTCCTGAATATGCAATCCAATTAAATCTTCACATTTCCTGAGTATTATCCCCACTTTAAAGAATAAAATTAGTTTTCTCTGATGAGGAAAACTAAGGCAGTGTTTCTAAAATGCTGTTGGGTTGGGCCTTTTTGAGATGACCATGAAGACAGTCAAACTTCTGCAGAACAATTGATCCACATAACATTTCATCTCTAACTTTTGGGTTTTTGTTGTTGTTGTTGCTGTTGTTTGAAACAAGATATCACTGTGTAGTTCAGGCTGACGTTGAACAAACTAGGTAGCTCAGGTGGACCTTAAACCCATGGCAATCTTCTTGTCTCAGCCTCCTGATTGCTGAGATTACAGGTGAGCACCACCATGCTTAGCTAATTCTCCAATTTCTAAGGCTTCATAGATTCTCATACTCCTAGCCTATAAGTATCTTCAGGTAGAAGCAAAATAGTTGCAATAGTTATGCTCTAAACTTTCTCATCAGCCTTTTTGCCATCAGGTTTTGTTTATTCCTGGGCAGGCAGAAGCTACTGCAGGGGCCAAGGTTGAGGGAAGGTACCATCTGTGAATCTGTGGAGTCTAAGACCAAGATGCATCCTAACTTCAACTTTGTATCTTCTTACAGCGGGAGCATCTACTATGGTAGGTGCCAGCCACTAACCTAGTTTCTATAGATACTATTTAACAAGTAGCCAGAGACTTTATGGAGCCTTGAATGGCGGAGAGAGAAAACAATTGAATCAATAAAGGAATATATATCTGCTGGAGATAAATGCTTTGGAGAAAAATAAAATGGGATAAGGATGGCCTTTCAGGCCACTGAAGAACTTCTGGATGAGATAGGAGCCATTGGGGGGTTTGGGCGGAACAGGGACATGATCTAACTCATGCTTTCAAGGGACTGTTGAAGTTGCTCTCTGGGAAAGAGAGATATGAAGCAAGAGTATATGAAGATATGAAGCGGAGAGATATGAGAGGCTGTTGGTGAAAGAGGATGGTAGTTATGACCACTGGAGGTATGAGAAATTATGACCACCTCTAGAGTATGTAACTGAGTCTGTGGCTTGTTCTTTGGTGGCCGTTGAAATGCATTCATATTGCACAAAGGCTGCTACAGGAGTCTCAAATGGCTGTGGTCTCAGGTTAGTAAGTTCTGGCTAAGGAAAGTTTCAAGTCAGATCCGTGGCTCTGTGTTGGCTGATTTACCAGTTGTGCTTAACTTAATATAAATGAAAGATGAAAAACTTAATGAACCACGGCAGAGTATCTCCAGCTTCTAATAAATCTCTACTTGACTGCTCTTGCAACAGTGGAATTATACTTTCAGTTCAGACCAAAGTGCATTAACTGTTGTTATTTCCATGTACTCAATAAAAACATGATCATATTCTCATTTATAAAAGTAATACCTTTCAAAACCAAGTAAAGCCTGCAGGAATGTATCCAGGCAGACCTAAAGACTGGATTTCATGTGGAATTATCGTGATTAAGGGTTGATCCTTGGCATTGTGGGGTGAGAAATTCAATGTGGTTGGTTCACACAAAGCCACTTGGAGGCTGAGTGTGGCTCTTGCACTAACTGAGACTGCATGTAGCCCAATGTATAGGTCACGTTGGTGTTTTGCCATGAGAGCCAGATCTGAAGAAGATGTTCTGAGAAGTCAAAGTGCTTAACTGAGACACTATGATCAGTGCAAAAGGAGTTCGGGAGGAGGCTGAGTCATTAGGAACAAAATAACTGTAGGGAGAAATTTCCTGAACATAGCCTCGACTGAATTACTTACTGCTAGCTGGACTTTACCTTTCTGTTCTTATATTAACTCCATTGACATGTGTGAAGTACGTAACATACTGCCTGAAACATTGTGTTATATCATATAATAGTAATATCACAGCTGAGAGAAGAACAAATATAAAATCATTCAAGATAGCTATCAAAGGATCAAGGAATAAGATTCAACTGGCTTTCATGGTACATATGTGTAATAACTTTAATATCCACACCAGTTAAATGCGATTACTTTATCATTCTAAAATTGCTATGCTTGTGTTAGCTCCTGCAGGTGTTTTCATATCTTGCAAAGTGACACATTTTGATGCCTTCTTTTTTTTTTTTTTTTTTTTTTTTAAATTTTTTTTTTTTTTTTTTTTTTTTTTTTTTTTAGGTTTTTTTTGGAGACAGGGTCTCGCTTTGTGGTTCAGGCTGGCCCTGAGCTCAGCCTCAAACTCACATCACAATCCTCCTGCCTCTGCCTCCCGAGTGCTGGGATTACATTGATGCCTTCTTGATAAAAGTGGTAGACATTTTGTAGCATTCTAAAAACTTTATATTCATATAGTATCAATGAAAAAATAAAAAAATGAAACTGTGCGTCAACATTTTTATCTGCAAAAAAAAAAAAAAAAAATTCGGGCTGGGGAGTTAGCTCAGTGGTTCCGGCGCCTGTCTCGCAAGCGCAAGGACCCGGGTTCGATTCCCTGGTAACCACATAACAATACTGGGTGTGGAGACCCACACCCAGCAGCAACCAGCACCACATACCACAGTGCCGGGCGTGGTGGCTCACGCCTGTCATCCCAGCACTCGGGAGGCAGAGGCAGGAGGATTGCTGTGATGTGAGTTAGAGGCTGAGCTCAGGGCCAGCCTGAACCACAATGCGAGACCCTGTCTCAAAAAACCTAAAAAAAAAAAAAAAAAAAATTCAACCTAGTGAGTGAGTGTGTGTGTGTGTGTGTGTGTGTGTGTGTGTGTGTGTGTGTGCTAGAGCTACTTGGGGTTGAACCAAGGGCCTGTACATGAGCCATAGCCCATAAAACTTATACTTCTCCTGCTTCAGCCCCTCAGAGTGCCAGCATTACAGGTATGCTCCCCCTGATCTGGCAAACCTAGTGATTCCTAAGGTAAAGCCCAAGACCAATTCTTCCCGGAAAGATCTGTCTGAAATGGCCCCCAAATAATGTGCACATCTTAGTGCTGAAACCTGTGAATATTTTACCGTACATGGCAAGAAACAAATTTATTATGTAACAGTTTTAGGGGTTGGAAGTCCTAAGTTTGGTCTCATCAAATTAAAGTAACTTTTAGTTTGTCTTCTCAGAGTATAAATGAGGTTTGGCATGTTTCATATGTTAATGTTACTCACCTACCTTATGTTTTCCCTACTGATTTTGAGGCATTTTTTGAATGATACTAATGAGCTTTACTTATGGATGTTGCAACTCTCACGCCTTTGGATTTTCTTTGAACTTTATTGATGATGCCCAATGTCACACAAGTTTGTGGTTAAAATCAAATTTGCTGATTTTCTCCTTTTAATTTGCTTTTAAAGCCCCATCTAAGAATGCCTTTTCAATCCTGAGATCATAGAAATAGTATTCTGTATTTTTGTTTTGTTTTGTTTTTGTTTTGAGACAGGGTCTCGCTTTGTGGTTCAGGCTGGCCCTGAGCTCAGCCTCAAACTCACATCACAATCCTCCTGCCTCTGCCTCCCGAGTGCTAGGATTATAGGTGTGAGCCATCACGCCCGGCACTGTGGTATGTGGTACTGGTTGTTGCTGGGAGTGGGTCTCCACACCCAGTATTGTTATGTGGTTACCGGGGAATCGAACCCGGGCCCTTGCGCTTGCAAGACAGGCTCCGGAACCACTGAGCTAACTCCCGGCCCCAGTATTCTATATTTTTATTGAGAAGTTCCAGAGTTTGTAGATTGGTGATGTGTGTCCCACTGTGTGAGAGCTATCTTGGCTGAGAGACTGTATGTTAGACTTCAGTGAAAACCAGATAGTCATAACAACCAGACCGAGAATATTCCTACAGTACAGAAAAAATGTGATAGTAAAAAAAGAAAGAAAGCATATGTATATAGGGGATGGGGGGCTGTTGGGTGGGTAGGGGAATGGGTAAAAATGAGAATTAACAGTGTCATATACTGGAACAAAAATCTCAATATTGAGTTGTGATCATGATGTATATATAAAATGTACTAATAAAAAATTCAATAAAATAAAAAAGAGGAAAAAAAAGACTGACCTCCAACACACTCCTCAAGGGGATACCCAAGTCAGCCAACATCCCCTACAGGAGGCCGGAGCCCAAAGTAAATGATATACTCATAAGGGAAATCCAACAATCACCCACTGGAATAGCCTCAAGAAGTTTGAAAAGCATTTTATTGGCAAAGGGGTAGGAAAACAAGGACTCATATACATTGCTAGAGGAAATGTAAGTTGTTGCAACTCAGATTATGATCAATTTGGCCATAGTTTTTACTGTTAAAAAATTTGAGTCCTCTTGACTCTGCAGTTGAACTTCTAGCAATTAATGATATAAAAATATATACGTAGGTGCAATGATATATGTACAGGGCTGTTTGTTATACCCTTTTAGTAATAGTGAAAGGTTGAAAACAATTTGGATTTCTATCAACAAGAGACTGGATAGGTTAATAAGTGCTTGGTTAATAAAGGCTATATTATGGGGAAATTGCTAAGACACAACATTACATGAAAAAGCCAGGGTATATATAACTTAATAAATGACTTGTGTTTAAAAAACTGAGAAGGTATCAGATGTTCAGATACATGTGGAGCAACCCAAGGAGGACACACAGTAGTTGTGTCTGGGTCAGGGAAGTGGTTAACGAAAGATAATGAAAGAGAAGTTTATTTTTTATATTTAAGAAAAAAAACAAACCTTTTCCATGTTGTTGCGTCTATAGACACAAATCAGTTCAAAGTAACCTGCAGCCAACACGATTTCTCTCTATATATAATTACTCATATTGTTCTCATGTGATTTTTAAAAAATTTCTTTTTGGGGGGCACCGGGGATCAAACTCAGAACCTTGCACTTGCCAAGCAAGTCACTGGACCACTGAACTACATTCCTGGCCCTTGTGTGATTTTTTTTCTCACTCTTTTATTCATTATGTTCATCCTTTATAGCCTAATAGTGGAGAATAGGGACTCTGAAGTTAGACTACCTGATTTATTTTGTAACTATGCATGACACAACACAGGCAAAATACTTATGCTTCTGAGCCTCAGTTTCCTATTGTGAAAATAAAAATTATAACAGCATTTATTTCACAGGTTTGTTGTATTAAGTGAGTGAATTTATGTCCAATGCTTAAAATTTTATTTTATTTTATTTGATATGTCAATAAATATAAAATTTATTACTATTCCCAAATTACGCACTTTGTCTTTAAAAAAATCTCAGAGGACTGAAAGATATATATATATATATACACACACACACACGCATACACACACAATCAAATATTTAACTCTCTATGTAGTCAAATTCCCCCATACAAGAGTAGATATTGGGTTTCAGAAACATATGCCAAAATCTTAGTCTTGTTGGAGGTTTGCTTAGTTTATTAATCTTTTAAAGATCCAGCTGGTTTTTTTTCTATTTAAATAATTCCTTTTTATAGAAACAAAGCTTATGTATATAGGGGATTAGAGGTGGTAGAGAGAGAGCAGGGGAATGGGAAAAAATGAGAATCAAGATGTGTTATGTACAGGTATAAATTCTCAATGTTGAATGTAATCATAATGTATATATAAAATGTACAATACACTAAATTTAAAAAAAAATAATTCTTTTCTACATATATTATTTTCTTCTTAGTATTTACTCTGTGGTTTTTTTTTTTTTTTAAGGTTTTTTGAGACAGGGTCTCACTTTGTGGTTCAGACTGGCTCTGAGCTCAGCCTCAAATTCACATCACAGCAATCCTCCTGCCTCTGCCTCCCGAGTGCTGGGATAACAGGTGTGAGCCACCACGCCCGGCACTGTGGTATGTGGTACTGGTTGCTGCTGGCGTGAGTCTCCACGCCCAGTATTGTTATGTGGTATCAGGGATCCAACCTGGGCCCTTGCACTTGCAAGATAGGTGCTGGAATCACTGAGCTATATCCCGGCCCTACTCTGTGATTTTCTAATTAGTTTCTTGTACTGAGCACTTAAGCAATTCACATTTTTTTCTAAGAAATGCACTTCTAGAAAGTTATATAACCCTATCTCTGTGTTGCTAGTTACAGCCAGCATTATTTGGTATGTCTCTGGTTTTTGAATTGTCTTCCAGTTCTACATATCTCAATTTATATTACAATTTTTAGCCAATCAATTATTTAGATTTTTTTTTCTTCTTTAGTCTTTCCAGGTCAGACTTCTTGATTGTAAGCCACAAAAATAATTTTAGCTGGTTTAAGTGGAAAAGGAACACATTATATCAGAATCGATGGGAAGTATTTACCTTCTTCTACTATACTATGTGCTTTACTTTTTTACGTATTTGGTGATCTGTCTACTCCTGCCAGAATGCCAGTACCATAAAGGCACAGACTGCTGACTCTCCGCTGCTTGTATACCTGGTGCCTAGGGTAATGCTGGCAGATGGTAGGTGTTCAGTGCTTCATACTTGAATGAGTAAATAACACAAATAGTGCAATTACTAGCATTCAATGGTAGTTGCTGTCATCATTACCATGTGATCATAATGTATATATAAAATGTACAATAAACTAAATGTATCTGTTGGAAGGAGTTCTTGAGGATATTTGTTAGGTTGGTAATTATTGTCAGCAGCAGTAACATGCTGGCATCCACGAAGTGGCAGAGAAACTCAAGAAGGGAATTTCTGGGGGTTCATGAAACCAATGAACTCTGAGATTCCAGATGGAGAATCAATGAGCCAACTGGAACTACCTTTTTACTTCCTAACTCCAGAAAGCTTATTTATATACATATTTTTAAAAAATAGGGTCTTGCTATGTAGTTCAGCCTATCCTTGAGCTCTCCATGTAGCCCAGGCTGGCCTGGAACTGCAGTGATCCTCTTGCCTCAGCCTCTCCAGTGCTGGGATTACAGGCATGTGCCTCCTTGCCCAGCTCAGGAAGCTTGTTTTTGGCTTTTCTGTGCCTGCACTCAGTCTATTTGCAAATGGCTAGTAAACCCTGTACAAGCTGATCCATGATTTCAAAAGGAGAGAAATAGCACTGCCTAGAGCTGGGGCTGGCTTGATCTTCTCCCCTAAGCCTTTGAGGCTCTCCAGATGTTTGCTGGGAGATTCCTCTGCTTGGCAATTAGCAGCTGTTTAACAGAGACCAATGTATTAGTCAGTGGTGCCTGTACTGACGACTCAGTTCCCCATCTCAGGGTTTGTTTATACATGCGCGCGTTAACGGAGGACTGGCTCCTTGAGTGTGGCAGTGGGCCAAGCCGTTTTCTGTAGTATGTGCAGCAGAAGGCTGGGACTTCCAGTTGGCAGTCACAGTCATGAAGTCAGAGAACACCCTTCTGCAATCTAAAAATTACAGGATGAGGGAGACCAGAAGAAAAAAGGGAGACGGTTCCATTTCTTAAAATGATTTTCCACCCAAATTTCCTAAGCAAAGCATTTATTACTTATCAATTTCCATTGAATGGCGACCATTTCAAAAGCGATGGGTGATTCCTTCTGAAATTTCAGACATGATGTACTAACTATATTTAAGTGAAGTTCCCACAGTACCGTTTTTTAGCCCTGCTCTTGTTATTATGCAGAGGAGTGTGGTATACAGATATGCATAATTAATTTATTGAACCGAATTTGTCATGGAAATTATCCAGCGCTCCCCCATTTTCAGGCCATTCATCGGACAGTCTTTTTTCTCTCTTCCTCTAGATAATGGCTGACAGCAACCCACAGCACCGAGGTTATATGCTGCACTTTGAAACGTTTTGAATGGAGCCATTGTGCCCCCGAAGTGGTCTGCATATTTCAGTGAACAGAGAACACGGTGTAAAAAGGCACCTTGTATGCAACTGTTGGCAAGGTTGGGGAGTGAATTAAAATCTTCAGAAAGTCTGGGCAGTGCTGTTCAGAGGAGCAATGAACCCTCTGGAAGCGCTGTTAGCTCAGACATTCCAAAGTGGTGAGGCAGCCCAGGGACAAGGTTCCCTCCAGTCTCACTTAGAGAGCGCAGCGAGGGGGCAAGTAAAGGACATTGACCACGGCTTGCTCTTTTTGCAGAGATCTGAGGAAGGTGCCCCTCCAGGGGATGAGGGCGTGTTGATTAGCATACTCAGAAGCTTTCTTGCTCCGCGGACCTGATTCTTAATGGTGCAATGACTCATGTGGAGGATTTAATATTAACTGCTTGTGCATTCATCAGTTCATAGCAATCTAAATCCTGTGTTAAATTTCAGAAAAATCAAAAACCTTATTTTGCTCACAAATCCCGTGGTTCCAGGTGATTGGTGACCTTTGATTTTAGCGGCTTCACTGAATGAATTGTCAGTCGTAACGTAATAGTGTATATTAAATCGCTCCCCTCGTTATTTTTAGTGATGCTTTTTGCTGGCTCCTCCACTCACTTGTTAAGGGCAGAGTAGACTTAGGGGTAGTGACTACTTCCCACTGTTTTAATGTTAAAAATCCCAAATTCTCAATAAATAGAGGTTTTTCTCTGAGCTCTCTGCAAAGGGCTTCCCACACTAGCTCTCAAGAGAGGCAGTAATGTTAGTTTTTGTTAAAATCCTAGTGGTAAGAAGACAGCAAAGCAGTGTGAGAATCAAGCTGGTAGATTTTTCTTAGGAGCAGTTTTCGATTCTTCTCTGTATTCTTGCTCCAACATCCAACGCACTCTGGAGAGTCAAAAGAAGGGAATCACTTTTGAGAAACCTGAAAAAAAGAGGCGAATTTAACAGGCGGGAAATACGGGAGCAGTGAAACTCCTGGTAAGCCGAGTACAGAAAGAGTTGGAGAAAGAGCCACAGTTGGCTGGGTGGGCGACAGTGGCCGGGCACATAGAGTTCCCACAGTCATGGGCGAGGTTCAGTTTGGAGGGCCACAGGGAGCCACTGAAGTTCTCTGCATACATTAAAGTGGTACGAAAGATAGAATCACGTGGCGGTGGGGGCAGCATGGCTTTGGCCCAAGGGAGAGGTCAGATGGGAGTATATATAGCTCGTGGGCATTAGTCCTGATAGAATGTAGGAGAAAGGGTCTCAGCCTTCGGAAGATCTTTTATTAGAACAGGTAGGGAGAGGAGGCACAAGTTGAAAAGAAGGAAGAGAATTTAATTTTTCTTCGTGTCTGGTTGTTCTCAGACTGAATATAAAACCCCACCCCAGTGGCCAGGGAGCCTCCGCTGAGCCTGCGGCTCTGGCTGTGAATACTACCGCGGCTTGATTCAGCAATGAAAGAGCATTGTGTTTAAAAGTTCAGACATGGATGGTCACCCTTAGCAGCAGTAAACGGAGTATCTCCAGAGCTCGGACAGCTCAATAATACTACGGATGCAAGGACAGGAATGATAATGGAGTTGAGACGCTGCTACCGTCTACTAGTAGTTTGGGCAAGTCATTTAGTCCCCGTGAGTCTCAGTTTTTAAATGTTCGGGTGACGGGCCCCTTGCCGGGCGGTGCACGACCACATTCCCGCCACTGAGGTGTGCGGAGTTCCCGCCCTCCGGGGCCGCGGCGCTGCGGCCAGCTAGCTCGGCCGGCTGAGGCGCGGCTCTGGGGCGCCGCGGCCCGGGCTGGGCCGGGGTCGCGCCCCTGGAGGCCGAGGCGGGTGGTGGCGGGGTCCGCCCTCTGCGCTCGCCTCCCCCGCGCGGCCGGCCGAGCCGGGGGCGGGCCCGGAACAAGCCGCTCCCCCGCCGCCCGGCTGCCCGCGGCGGCGCTCGCGGCCTCTCACCGGGGCGGGCGGGTTCTGGGAAAGCCCGGCCCAGGGCGGGGGCCCCGCCGCTCTCGCTCTGGGCGGGCGGCGCGCACACCGCGGAGGGCGCGGGCCGAGGACGGCGCGGCGGGCGCGGGTGCCCGCTCTGCCCCGCGCTTGGACTCCGCCGCGGACACACTGTAGCTGGGACTCCCGACGTCGCGGGCAGCGGCTCGCGGACGGCAGGTCCCTGAGGGACGCTCCACACGGGGACGCCCGCGCGACTGGCCGGAGGATGAGGTGAGAAGGCGCCTCCGCGCGCGGTCCCCGAGGGCAGGGCCGGGCCAGCGAGGCGGCTGTCTCTGCGCCACCGGCGCAGTACCTGGCGGACGCATGTCCTCACGGCCCGAGGGAGAGCGGAGGCGACTGACCCCAGGGAAGACAGCAGGCGTGGAGATGACCCCCGGGCGCCTTCCTCACGCCTCTGGACGTCTGCCTCAGGTCCGGACTTCATGTTGCCTACATGGTGTAGAGGTGGCCAGTACACAGAAGAAGAAAACCTTTCTGTGACGGATTCCAACAACTCTGTTTCAAGGAAGCTGTTCAAGAGATTGGTGTCTGAGAGATTTACCTACAAGTCCTAGAAAACACAGTATTAGTGGACCTGGTTCTGCTCTAACTGGTGGTTAGAAGAATGGTCGGATCTTTAAAACCCTAGATTTGTCGTGGTCACAGCCAGAGTTATGTGCAGAATATAAATTTGTTTAATTATTTTTATTGTTTTTCCCTTTGCTATAACCCATACAAAGTTTGCTTCATTTGACTCAATTATTCAGTGTGAGGAAAAAACTCATCCTTTACCGATTTGTCAGTGTCCTTTTATTTTCCAGAGTGGGGATCGAACTCTGGGCCTGACACACTAGGCCAGTGTTCTACTTCCTTTACCCCTTTGTTACATTTCACATCATGAGTTCTCTGAATGAATGCTGGGTAGGATTCACTTCATATAAAAATTTAATTGCTCGCGGCTCATAATTCAGTTGCATTGTATTGAATTTGCCTGTCGCTGAGTGAGCTCTCTCCACAGTTCATGTGTTTGCATGGGTTTCTATTAGGAAATGCCTGCAGTAGGGTGGGGCCATGCCCCAGAGTGCATACAGCCAAAGCCTTCCAAGAAGGGTGGACCCCACTAGGGAGAACTGTCGAAAGTCTGCCTTGGGAATTGGTTGCAGATGACCCCATAAGAACCTCCGCAGGTGTATGGTCGTCAATGCAGGGAGAGATGGACTATCTATTGTATGCAGATCTTGGAGAATACTTTTCTGAAGAATGTCCTTTTCTCTTCTTTGTTGCCTCTCTGCCCCATTCACCACTGTCAAAGCTGACCAGTCTCCTCACAGTTCTGTGTCTAGGTACCCCAGCCTGCAGCAGCCAGCCTTCCCCTGCTCTGATTCCAGTAGCATTTCACCTCCAGGGGTCTTTTTGCTGTCTACCTCCTCTGGGAGTTATTTATGTAGATGTCTTATTTTTCTTGCTGAAAGCATTTACTCTGACTTTC
>PVIR01000406.1:58689-138572 GCA_004026965.1 Petromus typicus
GCCCTGAGCTCAGCCTCAAACTCACATCACAATCCTCCTGCCTCTGCCTCCCGAGTGCTGGGATTACAGGCGTGAGCCACCACGCCCGGCACTGTGGTATGTGGTACTGGTTGCTGCTGGGTGTGGGTCTCCACACCCAGTATTGTTATGCGGTTACCGGGGAATCGAACCCGGGTCCTTGCGCTTGCGAGACAGGCGCTGGAACCACTGAGCTAACTCCCCGGCCCTACTCTGACTTTCTTGGCACAATGCTTGCATCTAGAAGACTCTCTAGAAAGAACTGTGGGTCAGTGCTCGGTGTGCTGGCTTATGCTTGTGAAATTCTAGCACTTGGGAGGCAGAGGCAGGAGGATTGCTGTGGGTTCAAGGTTTGTCTGGACTACACAGTGAGCTCAGGGACGGCCTGAACTACCAAGCAAGACCCTTTCAGAAAAAAATAATTGTGGTTTAGTATTAAATGGTAAAACTTTGGATCTACAACATAAATCTCTACTTTGGAAAAGATAAGTAATACAATTGAAAGGATTTGGAGAGATGTATGTTTACATTAGCATTGTCCTTCATTTACAGCCCCTTGAGAATTATTTCTTTATACTAGCAATGCCTACTTATTATCTTTGGTCCGTGGGTTGGGGCCGGGTAAAAGGTGAGATTAAACAGGGGAATGCTCTTCCAGTTCTTCTAGAGGCATAAGCTCTTTGGGTGTGTCCCAAGTTTGACCTGTATCATTAAAAATTCCATATTCAAGTGGATTGTAATGAAGCTAGATTCCAGTGTAGGTGAGTTGGTTTTCTCTTCCTGTTTGCAACCATTCGTCCTTACAAATTTCTCTGGGCTTTTGTTGTATAACTAGAGAGTTCATTTGATGTAATATTGTTTGTTGTTATTTTCTAAATGAATAAAAGAAGATTGAAGAGGATTGTGCCTGGTTGAAGGAGTCTTTAAGCAGAAAGCAAAGGATGTTTCCCCTCCTTGGGCAAAGGATGGATTTGTGTAGAGTGAGGTGCTTCCGCACATATATGAGGTCCCTGCCTCCCACAGCAGTCAGTATGGGACACTGTTGCCTCAGTCCTGGCTCCTCCTCTGCCTGAGCTACTTCTGTCATGAACAACAACAAACAGAAGCCTCAGAGCTCCTTGGTTCACAAGAAGACTCAGGGCAGAAGCCAGAGGGGGGAGAAGGAAATAGCTGAGAGTGTGATTTTTTTTGATGAAGTTGCTTTCTTTCCTTGACATCTAGTTGAGATCTTTGATAATGAACAAGTGGGAGTTTGTTTGAGTGAAGGGAAGACAAGAGAATAGGTAGCATGGCTCCCCTGAAGGGTGGCCGGGAGGTAATTAATAAAGTTTAGGGAGGCATGTGACTCCACCAGTAGCTTCAGATGGGCAGAGGTGGAGATTAGGGGAATGGAGAGTAGAGAAAGAAGAAGGTATCAAAGATGCATTTTGCCATCAGCCAGTCATGATTTTGGAAAAGAAGACAAAATTTTCTTGTGATCCTTTCTGCTTCTTGCATGCAGAACATGGACTTGATCTTATTTAATTATAATGTAGCTGTTACGACTTACATAGGTTTCATGCATGAGATTGGCTCACCAGCCCTCTATACCTGCACCATCCAGTGCCACAGCTACTTAGGGATGTTAACATTTAAATTCATTAAAATAAATGAAAATAGCCATTTTGCATATGTTCAAAATTAGCTACATGCAACCAGTGGCTGCCAGTCTGGACAGTGCATATATAGAACATTCATATCGTCTCAGAATGTTCTGCCCTAGAGAGTTTTCCTAAAGCATTAATGCTTTTTAATCTGCAAGGTGAACTGGTTTCCAAAACAAATTTAATGATAAATTTAAAGTTCCTGATTAGTCTTCTTTTGAGTCTATTAGATGAAAATGATAGAAACTATTGATAATGCATAGAGCTGCATGGCAGCAACATTCTAAGCACTTCACTATTAACTCATTTAATTCTTTTTTTTTAGGTTTTTTGAGACAGGGTCTTGCTTTGGAGTTTAGGCTGGCCCTGAGCTCAACCTCAAACTCACATCACAGCAATCCTCCTGCCTCTGCCTCCCGAGTGCTGGGATTACAGGCGTGAGCCACCACGCCCGGCACTGTGGTATGTGGTACTGGTTGCTGCTGGGCGTGAGTCTCCACACCCAGTATAGGTATGTGGTTACCGGGGATCGAACCTGGGTCCTTGCGCTTGCAAGACAGGCGCCGGAACCATTGAGCTAAATCCCCGGCCCAACTCATTTAATTCTTATGACACTAGGCAGTAAGTGCTAGAGCTCTGATCCCTTATCTGGACTTCAAAACAAACCAACAATAAACCCAAATCAAACCCCCCCCCCCCAAAAAAGAAAGAAGAACAGCCCTGAAAATTGTGACTTTTATAAGTTTGGCAACAAGACATGATCTGAAATGATGTAAGCTTATGATAGTCTTGTCTTTCCTTTTCTCTTATGATGGGAACTTTTTCAGACATTTTAAATTCAGATATAATTGGTATCCTCTTAAGACCTTTCCAAAATTGAAGAAATTTTTGAATCGTAGTTTGTTTTTCAGTTTCAGACGGGGAATGTGGACTTTCAATGTATGTCCATTTTAAAGATAAGAAAACAGGCACTACAAGGTTAAGTAACTTGCATAAAGTCATAGCAAGAAAGTGCCAGAGCCAGGTTTTATTCAACTCAGACTGGTTCCAGAGTCCATTCTTGACTTCATTACTATCCTGAATCTGCCTCAGGACTCATGATTCAAAACAAAATGACTGACTGAAACCAAATAGCTTTCTCTTGGCTCCTTGGAAAGTTTCAGATAAGGCTATAGCTAAATTGTTTAGCAGTTGAGGTTTTGAAAGCTGTGGCTAGGCATGCTTAACAATTGTTTAGCTTGCCCCTTTCTCCCCTTGGCTAACCACACTTGGTCTTGAGCCATTTTCTGTGTAGAAACTGGTAGAAAAAGGTCATTCATTGTGGGCGCTGGTGAAACCACGGAGTCCTGTGGCAACATGGGGTTGTGTATTCATAACTGTGGCTGTGAGAACAGGTGATAGGTTTGTCCTGGTATAAAGCAAGATGAGTTATAGATAGGACCATTTAGATGGCCTGTTGGGAGTTCTGGTCCTCCTGGCATGATTGATCAGCCTGGTTCACTTAGGAGTATCTAAGAATTCAAAGTCATGAATCCTTTTCTTTCAGGACATTGACTAAAACTCTAGGATTGTTCCAAGGACAGGAATGACTTTTCACTTTCCTTCCCGTGTAGTAGCAGGCTTTGGCTTTTTGGTCCAGAACTACATGTAAAGAAGGTCTTGGGTAATATCTAGTTTCTCCTTTGAATATGAGATCACGTTCCAGGTGCTGCTTCATTTGTGCATTCGCTTTAGCATACGCTGCAAAGGGCCTGGTAGCTCTGTGGTCAGGGAACATGTGTGCCTTTTGTGGACAGTGGCCCCTAGTGATCTTGGTGCTTCACTCAGCCCTTCCTTCTTAAAGTACAGGACCCAGTTACTCTACCGCTAACATATAAAAGCTCCTGAGTCAAATTTACTTGGGTTTACTTAGATTTTGCCACCTACTGGCTTTACCAGTTTGGACAATGAACTGTTTTGTAAGATGGTAAAAGTAATTTTGCAGGGTTACTATGAAGCCCAATAGAGATAATTTACCTAAAGTACTTTTCGTAGTGCTAGGCATGTATAGTACAGTGAACCCTTGGCTTATGAACTCTATTGGTTCCCAAGGACTGATTATAACTATGTCAATAACAAGAGGCAGATGAATCTTCCATTAACCTAATTGACTCAAGTTGTTTTTATTTCAGGCCGGTCATCACTTGAGGATCTCCTGTAGTCTAAAAGTTAGCTGCTAAGATTGATTCTTTCTAATGGACTACCCAAGTGTTTCCAGTCTGCAATTTTGGGCTCTGGATTTTTGTATGTGGTAGGCCAAATAGTAGCTTCTCAAAGATGTTCAAGTCAGAATCCCTGGATCTGTGACTATGTTATATTACATAACCAAAGGGACTTTGCAGATGTGATTAAATTAAGGGTTTTAAGATAGGAGGTTATGCTGGATCTGAGCACGTGCAGTTTAATCACAGAGTCTTGATAAGAGAGAATAAGAGGATCATAGTCAATACTGAGAGATCCAGGTAATCTGAGAAGAGGTCAGGGGATACAGGCAGCCTATTAGGGGTGTAGCTCACTGGTAGTGCTCTTGCCTAGCATGCGTGAGGCTCTGGGTTCAATGCCCAGCACTGCCTTCCACCAAGGACAGAAAAGCAAGAAACTGGACTCACTCCTAGAGCTTCCAAAAAGAAAGAATACGCTTTACCAATTCATTTTAGTCTTCTGACCTCCAGACAGCAAGATAACAAATGTGTTTGTGTTATTTAAATCACAAAAACCAAGTAGAGCGAGGAAGAGATAAAGCTATAAGGGGTAAAATCAAAGCTAACAAACTGAGAGAGAATAGTAAGTAAGCCAGCATTTAGTATTAACTTTGTCCTAGGTACTTCACGCGCATTAACTTGTTTGGTCCCCACAGTCGCTTTCTGAGGTTAATACTGTTATAAGCTGCGACCTACAGACGGGCCCTGAGGCACTGACAGCTGAGTAACTGGCCTGCGTTTCCACAGCCAGTGTGTCCTAGTGCTGCACAACACAAGCGCAGCCCGCCTGGTGTTCCTGTCTGTGAGCACACCCTCTTCCCAAAGGCAGGTTTCTGCTGAGCCTGGCAGCGTCAGCCACGGAGTACTCCGTTTGATACGTAAGGAAAATGACTTTGGAATCTGTGAGAGGTGTATTATAATTATTTTTTGGTTTTTCCACCCACAACACTGGTTATTGAAGTACTTGGAGAGTTAGCTCTTGCTACTCCTGTGGCGCAGTGCTTGTGGGCAGCTAGCAGAAGGGGAGCCGCGTGGGGCAGTGCCCGAGCCGGCCGCTCGCCCCCATCTCTGTTCCTGCAGTGCCTCCCCCACTCACCACAGACCACTGGCCCCGGCGTCCCGCTGGCTCTGTTTCCCAGCCCTGCCTGTTTATTGGATTTGTCTCATTCCTGCCTCTCTCTCTGCCTCAGGATTCCACCTCGTTTTGGCCTCTCTGGTTAATGACAGAGTGGGATGGGCCGGTCAGGGCCCTCTGTACCAGTGAGAGGGGTAGTTCCGTCTTTGATTCCACCGTGGTTGCTGCTGTTCTAGCCAGGCTGCTTTTTTCTCTCAAGCACGTAATTCCCAGTGTACTGGTTTGGACCAGGAGTTTGCAGGCTGTTCCAGGAGGGTTTGGGGCCTCACAGGGTAAAAGAGATGCTGGTGATGAGGACTCTGCCGCTTGTGAGTCGCACTGTTGTTAGTGACTTTATACACTGGGGCTCTGCCTCAGATTTTGCATGAAAGAAAAATCTTCCTTTGTTAGGAAGACAGAGAGGGGGAGTGGAGAAGTTACACCAACAGTTAAGGTTGCATGTAGAGGACCATTAGTCTAGACTCGGATGTGCAAGGAATATACCTCAGGAGTTTCTCTGATTTCATTTTACAGTGTGGGGCCTAGAGTCATTTTGCTTGGGTTTATTTCTAATCCGCCTCCACTTATAGTTCATGTGATCATGTGTGAAACATTTGGCCTAAACACCCTCATCTATATACCATGGGGGTCATGGAAGTACCTGTCTATTAAGTTGTGAGAATTAAATGAGATGATTCATGTAAGAGGCTTAGAGCAGTACTCAACATAAGAATTAAACAAATCCTCGACACTGTTCATTTTTGTTGTTACGGAGCATCCCAGGGGCATGGCAGAAAAAAGACTTTAGTTCCATCTCTGCATGGGGTTCCTGTCCCCTGCTACCTGGGTAGCGTGACAGCTGGAAATGTGCTCGGCTGCCTCTCCGGTGCCCATGGTCACTGACCGTAGAGACTTGGGGTGCAGTGACACTACAGTGCTTCACAGTGCAGTTGCTTTGCCTCTTGGAGGTTTCTGGGTACCTGCCAGAAACAGGGTCCCTTCTGCTTTCAGAGCTAAGAGGACATTTTTTTCCTTTTCTGCCCCTTGGCTAATATGTGAGAGGCAGCTTGAAGCTCTAAGTCTCCCCCCTGCTGCTGTTCCAAGTTTAGAATATAATACTCCAGAAGAATTAATACTCCTTTCTTCTCTACCCTTAGGGCATAGGTTTGGAAAACAAAAGCTAAAAAGGTATGTTTTCTCTCTTGATATTCTCCCTTGAAGCAGTTAGCAGGGGGTCACTTGCTTGGATGGAGAGGAAAATACCTGTGGAAAAAACAAAACATAAACAAGGAGGCTAATCTTGATGGTGCTGTTAGACAGTACTGGCCGTGGCCATTCTCAGCCATCTCGGACCACAATCTGTTTATCTCCGACTACTAGTGGCGGCATTGCTGCTGCCCTGTGGCCGTGTGGTATCCTCTGGGAAGTGTGTGCTTCATATGTCAAAACAGTGAAGGGTTTCTTCCAAAGGGCCAACTGCGGGTGTACCAAAACTGGACTTTTAACAGCACTCCACTATCAATTGTGTGTTTTTTCATTGCTTGATACGAATGTCTGTGTTACAACAAAACAGGAAGGCTGCTGTACTCAGAATTAAAGAAGAGGCAGGAGCAAGGAGAGACTATTTTGATGACTTCATTTTAGGTTTAAACTATATAATATTACTAACTGGAAAATTCAGGGAATGGAAAAAAGTCTTTTGGGAAAAACACATGTGACCAAGTACATGCTATACACTTCTAGGATTAAAATCTCATATAACAGTTTAATTTGGATATCACTGGAGCAGTTTCAAGTTACTGTCATTTCTAAAGAAAGTTTCAGTTCCTTTGTTGTTATTCATAACATGAACTCAGATTTCATTGATGAACATATTTTCAGCTATGAAATGTTCGCCCAGAAAGACTGAACTGCTCTCTGTTAGCCTGTTTTGTCAGTCTCAGAGATGTGGATAAAGTTCACAGCAGTAGATTTACTTGTGGGGTGAACTACCCACCCCAAAGAACTTGGAAGACCAGGCAGAGCTGGGGGTCTGGGTGGATTCACTTCTTTGCAGGCTAGTTCATCCCTGATTCTGCCTCATTTACAGTACTTGAGGTTTTTCTTTCAATTGTGGCTTGGACAATTTTAAAATCCACAGTGGGAGAGACTGGGAAAGATAGAGGTAGCTCTGAAAGAAATACATTTAGTTCTTTGAATCTTAAAGAGGAAGATGAAATTCTTGAGCTATCAGTGAAAGCCGCGTCCATTTGCAGAGTAACTCCAAAATGAATTTGCAAGGCGGTTACAGTAGTCAGACAGCCTGTGTGTTCTCTGGTGGCATCTCTTGGTTGTAGGTTTGACTGCCTTATGCTTACTGGGAATAGCATGGTCTTTTCCACTGCCAAATCATGCAGGGACTGATGACAGGTGGAAGGTATTCCCATCTCAGACCAGCAAACCCAGATCAAATTAGTCGCGGAGGATAAGAGGCAGTGTGCTTATTTCTAGCCATGCTGTGCATTTCTGAAGACTATCACTATCTAAGCAGTCAGTTCTAAAATATGTCAACTTCTTGGTAGATATTTGTTTAAAAATCTCCATAATTTTAACAACTAAAATTCTATATTTTATCTTTTACTGATTAATGAGGACATTACACATCTGTTTATGATTTACTATTTTTTAAATTATATTCTCTGTCTCCCAGTAATTAGAACTGACAGCTAGAAAGGAAGAGTGGTCCCAGCTTGGCTGTCTTGCTCTGAGGGTTGAAGGAACTGGTCTCCTGGGAGACTAACATGTTTGTCCAAAGCTTCCTAGCTAGGAGAGATGTAGAATTACAACTTTAGATTTTTAAGCAAAATTGAGCTTGCAGCATAAATAACAGCAAATACAATTTTGGATCCTGGATTCTTTGCTTCATATTCTACCATGAAGTGGTTCCCAAGCCATTAAATGTTTCCAAACTTTGATTTTATGGTTGTCTATTCTGTAGAGGGCCTACCCATGCCTTTGCTCTTCGATGTTTAGTGGCACATCCCTGTTTGTTTTTTTCCTATTAAATAACCCTCTGTTGTCCATAAATCTTAATTCTTTCCTCCATTCTTTAGGGGCGTGTTGCTGTTGCTAACATTGACCTCAGACTCCTGGGCTCAAGTGATTTTTTTGTCCTACCCTAATAAGGAGGAGAGACTACAGGTGCACACAACTGCACCCAGCTTCTAATTCTTTAGCACAGAGTATTATAAGAGAATTACCACTTTAAAGGATATCTTCTTCTTAGAGGGCCCTGGTAGGTATTGTCAAAAATACCCCCCCCCCCAAATGTTGTACTCTTTTGTACTTCTAAACATGTATCAGAGTGTCCTTCCCAAATAGTGTCCTGATAAGAGTTACTGCTTTTTGAGTCTTACTTCTCCCTTTACTAGTTCGATAAGCAAAGCATAGTGTTTATCTTACTTTGAAAGTGCATTTCTTTGAGTAATAGCAGTGAAAAACATTTTTTATTTTTATTTTATTTTATTTTTTTTCTATGCTACTGGGGATTGAACTCAGGCCCTTATGCTTGTCAAGTAGGTGCGGTACCACTTGAACTAAATCCCCACCCCCTGAAAAACATTTTTGTATGTCATTAATTTTGTTTTATTAGTCAGTTACTTGTGTTCTGTGTCCACTTGACTTTGGTTTTCATTTTTTTTAAAGTTATTTTTAATTCAATGAGAAATTGAATTAATAATAAATATAAACAATTTTAGTGATACTTTTGGTATTTTCCTATCTTTATCATTTGATGCATTTTTCCTGATTATCTAATAATAAAAAATAATACTAGATAATTGGGAGATTAAAAAGTATGATAAAGAAAAAGTTGCAAAAATCACACAATTCTTCCATTTAGAATAATTAAATTTGATATGACATATTTTCTACATATTTTCCCACTCCATACCTGTTATTTTTCCTCCCCCAAATTGAGGAAATGCTGTCTTGTTTTATAATTTGTTCATCTAACATTGTTCATTATAATCAAGTGGATTGTGTTTATCCCTACAATGGGAAACTACATGCCAGTACTACATGCCAATACTAATTAAAAGTTTCACTTTTAATTTTTTTCCCCCCAGTACTGGGGATCGAACTCTGGACATTATGTTTGTCTGGTAGGTGTGGCACCACTGAGCTATATCCCTGGCCCTATATTTTATTTTGTATGTACAGAAAATCTTAAAGTTTTGTCTGATGGCTACTTCCATGGCCTTTACATTTTGAGTTTTTATGTTCCTTCATTATTTTTAGACTTTTAGGGTTGTAGTTATATTCAGCTTCATCTATGGAATCAGTTTGGTACATGTATATTATCAGTTGAAGACCAACATTGCTTTCTAAATACATTAATAATTTTCCTGTATTATTTATTAAATAATCCTAGATTATTTCTAAGCATGTTTTATATATTTTAAAGTCCTTTTAGGTCTAAGATATCTGTTAATTCTTGAATGAGTACCATACAGTTTTAGGTTGTCCTAAATTAATTAAAACATTAATATATTGGGCCAGAGATTTAGCTCAGTGGTTCCAGCACCTGCCTAGCAAGTGCAAGGTTCTAAGTTTGAGCCCCATTACCACATACTACAATGCCAGGCATGGTTGCTCACGCCTGTAATCCCAGCACTCAGGAGGCAGAGGCAAGAGGATTGTCATGAGTTCAAGTTAGCCTGGGCTACAAAGTAAGTTCAGGACCAGCGTGAACTAAAAAGTGAGATCCTGTCTCAAAAAACTAAAATTAATATAGGGTAAATTTTCTTTAAGTTATTCAGAGTTTACTTACTTCCTTGCTTATGCTTGCAAATTAAATTTTGAGGTATTTTGTCAAAATTTCAGAAATCTATTGAAATTCTTGTTGGGATTATACTGTACATATATTAATTCATGAAGAATTAATATATTTACAACATTTAGTCTTTCCACCCTGTTTCTTGATTTATTCAAATGCTGTATATCTTTCAGTGAAGTTTCATAGAATTCTTCCTGTTAATCCTACATTTGTAGTTATTTTTTGAAATGTTCTTTATTTTTTACTTAATTTTCTAGGAGACTCTCCTGATTCTTATAGGTAGAGAATTACATTATCCACAAATGACAGTTATTTCTCATTTAAGTCAGACATTTCAGAGCAAGTAATAACCAAGGAGAATGGTACTAGATAGGTCTCTGTTTTATTTCTAATTTTAATGGAAATGCTTCTTTTATTTACTAGTGATTTTTTTGTTGGCTTTTGGTTTAAATAGCTTAGTTCACTTAGAGGAGGTGGTTTTATATTCCTGGATTTTGAAAAGTGAAAGGAGTTGAATTTTATTAAATGTCAGAAAGGTCATTTTTTGAGTTGATTGCTGTTTTTCACATTTCACCTACTGCTGTGTTAAACTATGTTTGCAATCTCTCTGTGGCAGTTTATCATTTTGTTAATGAGTCATGTCTTGAAGATAGAAATATTAATTTAGAACCTCTTTCAATTTTGCTTTGAAATTAAAAATGACTCTATTTTAGTCGTGGCTATGACAGGCCATAATCAAAGTTAGCCTGGTGTTCTTGCATGTGCATAGATTAATTCCAGGAGACCCCTAGTGGTGTGCTAAGTGTGACAGGGTTTTTGTGGGAGGCAGTTGGGAGAATCCAGTGCTTGCCATGGATTAGTTAACTCGAGCCTGTGTTCTTGGAAGAGGTTTTGGTATTAGTCAGGGGTAGCCTCTGAATTCGCCTTCCTGTGAGATAACAGTGGAATACCTGTTTCTCTTTTTAATGGGAACATTTATTTCTTTTCACTCTAAAATAGGCAGATGCAGAACTGCTGGTTAGGAACTCTCTTTCTGAGGGACTGAGTATAGACCTCCTTTTCTCGAGTGAAAAAAATGTTAAAGAGCAGGGCAGTAAGCCTGAAAGACAAAGCTGCAGCATCACTTTAGAATCGAGTAGTCAATGTTAACATTAAGTTTTGTTGAGTAGTTAATGTTAAGATTTGATTTAGGTGAAATGTTTAATAATAACAACAGTGTCTGTTGGGTGTGGTAGTCCATACCTGTAATCCCTGCTATTCAGGAGGCTGAGATAGAAGGATTGCAAATTCAAGGCCAGCGAGGGAAATTTAGCCAGATCTGTATCAAAATAAAATTTTTAAAAAGGACTGAGATGTAGTTTTGAAGCCGAGCACTTGCCTAGCATGTCTGAGTCCTTGGGTTTTATCCTCAGCACTAAACAAACTGAAGAACTCACAAAAACAAAGGCAGCAACCAGGTATTTAGCTCAGTGGTTCCAGTGCTTGCCTCGTAAGCACAAGGTCCTGAGTTCAATCCCTAGTACCAAAAAGACAAAGTAAAAAGACATACAGAAAAGAGAAATTAGGTCCAAAGTTTTAAAAATTAGATGGCAGATATTCTGTTTACATGTAGTGTTGCTTATATGTCTAAAACATCTGCCTTTATTCTGTCTCTCCTGATACGCAGCCATACAGCTGTTACTTTGGGTCACTCGTATGTGTCAGGCAGTATGCTAGCTGATGGGATCTGGAGAGAAAGATCCCTGTAAGAGGCCTCCCCCCCAGTCTGGGGATAATGCAGGTGAAGGCCTGATCATTTCTGTAATTTGTGAAATGAGATATTGCTAATTATCTCCCTTTTTCATATTTATTTACTTGTGGAAGAGCAGTTTAAAACCTAAGAACCATCACTTATAGTATTAAGTCTTGACAGTATGTTGCTGAAGGGGCTTGATTAAAACTAACGACTCATGAGAAGCTTCTGTTGCTTGATTTTTTTCTTTAGTAAAACATTTCCATTGTCATTTTTCCTTTCTGAAGAAGTTTCTTCTCAAGTTGAAAATTTGTGGACATAAGGACTGCTGGGACTGAGGCAGCACATTCCAAGGAGTAAGACTAGAATGCACTGGGAGATGCAGGGAATGCTCACCTTGTGACCACTTCTGTGTGGTGCAAAGCATCAGGGGAATACTTGCAAAAATGTGAGGGTGCAGGATGCTGATGTACTAAGGAAGTTAGTCAGATATCTAGAGTAACTGGCTTACATAAATGTTCAACTATTGATTTATTGCTTGTTACTCCTTTTAGAATAAAGTACTTTGGTTGGCTCTGTAATGAAGACTTTTGTTGTGTTCCTAATTCTATACTCGGGATTTTCTATCAAAGAATTTTCGGTCCGTTCAAGGAGTCAGGGTAAAAATACGTTAATATCTCAATGTTCTTTATTGAGAAATATCTGTCTCTTGGTGACTGTTAAATGCATACCAGGATAAGGAGTTTTCTGATGCAGAGTACAGGGATGGCGTGGTGGAAAGGATGGAAGTCTTCCTCCTCAGCAAGATGTGGAACATCCTTGGAAGGTTGTTCACAACAGAGTATTAGCCAGCAGGAGACCTTTACTTTTCTTGTTTATCCCACATATACCTTGAAGTTTCTCAACTCCATGAGTTGAACCATTACAGTTCCAAGCTTGTCTGCAGCCCACTTTTTACTTCTGAGTTTGAGAGCTCCATATGCCGCTGCCTGTGTGACATCTTAAAATTTGAATCCCAAAAGGAACTTGATCTTTTTCCAGTTGATTTCTTCTGTGCTTTTCTTGTGAATACAGCCAGTCCCACAGCCAGGATCCCCACTCCCATTCTTAGCACTGGAGGTTCTTCCTTCCCAGTCCTCCCCATGTACATACCAGCCTTCCACTGTGATGCTTGTCTCTTCTGGTTGAGTGTGAAGCTAAGGACAGTGGCTTTGTTGGTGTTCGTTTCTTTACTTTCAGCCTTTGCATGATATTGAGCCTTTGACAAAGGTACTCAGTAAATGTGCATTGATTGATTGTGTGAGTAGAAATTCCTCTCCATTTTACTGCCTAATTATCTCTGTCATCAGGCAGGCCTATGTTTGATCAAACTTTTCTGCTTATTGGAAAAGTGAACTTCATTAAGCTATTTTAAAATATTGCTAATTTCTAGTTATAGATTAATTTAGTTTTAATCTCTGCATCAGTTTCTGAACCTGTAAAATATGCATAATTTTAGTGCCTACCTTGTAGGGTAGTGATGAGAATTAAAGAGAGAACATAAAATTGCTTACTAAGTCTAACACATAGAGTGTCTATTTTTACAAAGGTAGATTCAGAGTTAGGATGATTCAGACTCAGAGGGGTGTGTTTTATTGTTGAGAAGATAATGGTCTGTCCAAGATTCTAACTCTGTGGCGGGAAGACCATGAGCTCTGGAACAAACAGACAGGTCCAGCTGAAAAATACTATGAAATAGCTGTGAGGCTTTTCACAAGATATCTAGCCATTCTTGACTTCAGTTTCAAAATCTCTAACATTGGGTAACAATACTTCCTGCCAGTGATTGTTATAAATATAAATGAAAAGCATCCAACACTCAGTTTTAAAAAATTCTTTCACTAGTCAACTGATAAGCTCTGGGTTTCCTTGGAAAGAGATCTATAACCAGACCCTTGTACTTGTTTCAGCCCACTTTTACATTCTTTATCAGACTCTTGGATAAGATACAAAACCACTTTCCCAAATTTGCATCTGATTCAAAGCTGAGAAGATAGCTTATATAATAGTTAATAGAATAGAGGCTCATAGTGACTTCCGTGGGCTGAAGTTTTGACCTGGCACCAGTGGAACATCTAATAGGTGGAGCAAAGTAATCTAGGGCAAGAAGACCACTTGATGGTGATTCTGCTAGCCCAGGTGAGGGGTGCAAAGGATGTGAACTGGAATGGGGTCAGCGGCAACAGAAAGGATTTAACAGAACCCTTTAGAAAAATCACTAGAAGATGAAAACTAACTGAATATTTGGCAGAGGGAGTGTGGATAAGGAGAGCTAGAGGTTTCTGAAGTTTCCTTTCTGGGTCCTGGGGGAAAAAAGGGATGATAGTTAATGGGAAGAAGGGAGACAGGTAGAAGAGATGAATGAAAGGGAGGAAGGAGCATAGGAGGCTGGCTTTGAACATGATATGTTGGCTGTACCCAGCAGGAGGTTAGAAAGTCAGGACAGTAGTATGAGGGAGAGGCCATGTCTGGAAAGAGGCATTTGGGAGTTGTCCAGTGAGGTGATAGTTGAAACTGTGGGTGGGAAGAGATGGGATGGCTAAGGAGTGGCCATTGCTAATGGGAATCGTTAGAATTGTTGGCTCTAACTTGAGATAAGCAGTATAAACAAACCCTTGCCCGAGTGGGAACTAGTTCTGCTGCCTTTCTAGTGCTGTTTATTATTAACTCATGAAAGTAAAGTTTCACAGGATGAAGAACATTTAGTAACTTCAAGTTTTAAAATATTAGGTTATTTATTATTAGCTTATTAGATAGAATAAAAGCCCCATAACAATCCTCATTTTCCTAATTCTATTCTTTTTCATGAGTAGCCATTGTTACATAGCTTGGTGGCTGTCCCTACAAATTTATTTTATGCATTTCTTTTGCACACACATGCACTTAAATATATGCTTTCATTTTTGTGTGTTGTTTGTTTTACATAAATGAGCTTATATGTTTTGTTCAATTTATTTTTGTTTTAAAAATATAACTATACTCTGGATCTCCTAGGTATATTAATCTAGATTTAAGTTGTAAAAACAATAATACCTGTTTTTCTAGGTATGAATATACCATGTTTTATTTACTGATTTGCCTGTGGATGGAATATACCCTATTCCAACATATGCACCTGTTCATCCTACAGCTATTCATTCTGAGGAGACTACTGAGAAGGCACTTGCTATATGGTACACCAGGAGTTCATGAGCTATATGGGGAAAAGGCTCCTAGCAAGTAAGGAGGCAGAAATGCTACTTCTTGAGGCTGTTGCCCTGGTGTAGGGGGACAACTCACTTTGAGATGTAGAAGCAAATGAGAGGCCGAGCGATTTGCCTGGGCTTTGCGTGTAGATGGATGATGGAACTGGAAACAGATTACTACCTGATTGTGCCCTTCACTTGTCAGCCACCAAGGTCAAATACTAATATGTCTGTTGAACTTTTATGACAGGGAATTTCTGTGTCAGGGTCAACAACTTGCTGAGCTCAACCTTGACAGAATCTTCTCAGCACCATTGTTCTTCAGGAGATGGAGATTGTGAGTTGGCGGGAGGGGAATGCTAATGAGATGAGATTTTCCACTTCTATCCCCAGATCCGTGCTAACCCTGGAAAGATTGATTAGGAGAAGGCTGGGTTGAGCTTCAGAGTATTTTTTTTTTCTATACATACTATCCAAATGAATACACACACCCCTAAAATATATTCACATGTTAAAAACTAGTATAGAATTTGCTTTTTTCTTTAGTACATGCAACTAAGGAACTCCACTGTAGAGACAATTGAGAAAGAGTGAATGGGGACCCTCTTCTGCAGTACTTCATCTTGACTTGATGACATGCTTTCTCGGTCTTTGTCTCCTTTCTGGTTTTCCTGACTCTCCTGAGCCATACTACAAAATGAAAGCAACATGGGGATGTAATTATTTTATGTAAACCAGCAGCATGACTCAGAGAAGGTTCCCCTTGGGCTAAGCTGGAGAGTCCAGCTGGTCTCCTCCCTCCTGGGCTCTTCCTGCCTCTCGGGGATTCTCTGCCTCTGCCTCCTCCTTGCCTGTCAGATACTTGAGTAAGAAATGCCCAATGCTTTCAGCTTGGAGCTGCCTGAACACCAGGTGGGCTCTTTCCCCCTTCTGCCCTAACCTGCACTATTCATTCTTCTTCATCCTGCTTTCATTTATATTTAAATTCAGATTAAGATCAAGAACCAACAAATGAGACTAAATCAAATTATTAAGTTTCTGAAAACAAAGCAGACACCCAGTAGAGGGAAGAGATGCACTACACAATGGGAAAACATTTTGCCAAATACTCCTCATATGGAGACCTAGTACCTGGAAGATAAAAGGAACTCAAAAATTAGACCCTCTACAAGAGCATTAAAAAATGAATAGACATTTCTCTGAAGAAGTACAAAAGACCAATATAATCATGCAAAAAGTATTCAGCATCTCTGATCATTAGAGAAACACAAATTAGAACAACACAGATTCCATTTTACTCCAGAAAGAATGACTGTCACAAGCAAACAAATATTTACAAATGTTGCTGATGCTACATGGAAGAAGAACCTTTCTGTATTGTTCATGTGAATGCATATTATTGGAATCAGTAAGGAGATTCCTCAAAAAACTGAAAGTAGAAGTTAAATTCAACCCATTGGGTTCCTCATAGGGGAAGGGCCTGTTCCCCTTATGGATATTGTCCTGAAAGTGTTAAAGATGTCATACTGCAGCAAGACATACATAGTCGTATTTATAGAAGCACAACTCATAATACCTAAATCTTGGAATTAGCCTACATGGCCATTAACAGATGAATAGATAAAAAAAATCTGGTATTGATATGAAATGAAAAACTATTCTGCATAAAGAAGGAAGATTCAAGTCATTTGTAGGAAAACAGATGCACACTGAGACCATAATATTAACACATAAGCACAAATATTCCATGATTTCTCTCTCATATGAGAAACTCAAAGTATAAATAATTTAAAGAGGAAAAACATAAATAATAGAAAGTGAGGAGATAGGTCCTTTGCAAATGGGAAAGGGATCTAGAAATGGAGAAGGGGAGAGGGAGAAGGGGGATAAAAGGAATTAAGATATGTTATGTACATGTACCAGTCTTGCACAGTGAATGTAATCACTCTGTGTACCAACTCTGTATGGTAAATATAATCACTGTGTACTGCAAAGTATACTAATCAAAACATAAAAATAATTAGTTTACATGTCAATCACTCTAGAAGCCTGTCTGTTAATTAATCCAAGTCCAGATTTCTAGAACTGACTTGAAGTTTTCTGTTTAGTGCCTGCCTTCTGCACTCCCCTGACAGTCTCATTTTTCTCTTCCTGGGACTCAGCCTAGGATCAAAAATGTACTGTTCAGTGCTTCTGTGGTCCTACCCATGTATACCCTTCTGCCAGGCCCTTAGGTTGGTAAGCACCAACTTGTTAATTAAGCTCCATGGTGAAAAAATTCTGAGAGGTCTCCCCTTGTAATAATTTGATAGTGCTCTTTTCAGCTGATCTGCAGGGTGGAATGCCATCAGTGTTAATTTCAGTAACTATAACCAGGAGGAATGGAAAAGTGAGAGGAGAGTGCCCCATTGTGCCAAAGTCACAACAACAGGCCTCTTAAGGTGCCAGGGTTTGCAAAGGGCCCTTCCCCCAAGCTTAATGACCCACCACACATGTGGCCTCTTTCCTTTTATAAAGTGCCTTACTATACCTGATTTTATTTTACCTTTCCTATATATCACCTTATGAGGTAGAACAGACCCATTATTCACAATGAAACAAATGAGGCTGATTTATTTATTTATTCTACTAATATTTATTGAGTTCCTATCATTTATCAGCTGAGGATTTGAGAACAAAACCAGCACATTCCCAGCTATCAGGAAGTTCAGGTTATATTCAATGTAGACAAACAAGTAACTACAACACAAATAAAGGTATAATTTCCAGCAGTGGTGCATGCTAGGTAGCCAGCCAGTTGGGGTAGTGTTACAGAAAGTCATGAGTAGGTGGGAGGAGGGGCTACTTTCGAGACAAAGCCTCTCTGAACTGAAACCAGGAAGGTGAGACATGACAGGCCTAGTTATGGCTGAGAGACTTGTTCAAAGTCTGGTTACAGCTACAACTGGAGTCCTGCAGACAGAGCTCTCCCCTCTGTGTTGTTTAGGCTCCTTCCCTCTCTACCATGTTTATAGACACCTATGAACTACGTTAGCAACAAGACACTCATTTCTTTAACTAGACAGGCAGGGGGTAGGTGCATCACAATGCTTTGGGGACTTAACAACTATAGACCTTGTTCCCAAAATGGAAGTGGACATACTTCAAGGCCAGGTTGGCTTTCCCTTTGGCTTTATAGCAGTTCTTATCTTAGGGGATCCCTTAGGATTAAGTATTACCTGTTTTTAGGCCACTAGGAGGTGGTGTCAGAGATACTTTCCCCAGGGCAACAAGTCCTGCCATTTAAAAACTCATGGTAAATATGTATTACATAAAATTTAACATTTCACTCACATTCCAGTGGCATTTTAAGGACATGTTTATTTTATAGCTACCACTCTTTTTCATCATCCTGAACTGAAAGTCTGAACCATTAAACAGCAGTTCCTATCATTTTTTTTTTTGAGACAGGGTCTCGCTTTGTAGTTCAGGCTGGCCCTGAGCTCAGCCTCAGACTCATATCACAGCAATCCTCCTGCCTCTGCCTCCCAAGTGCTGGGATTACAGGCGTGAGCCACCATGCCCAGCACTGTGGTATGTGGTACTGGTTGCTGTTGGGCGTGAGTCTCCACACCCAGTATTGTATGTGGTCACCGGGGATCGAACCTGGGCCCTTGTGCTTGCAAGACAGGCTCTGGAACCACTGAGCTAAATCCCCGGCCCTTCTGTCATTTTTTTAAACCCCAAAGCAGTCATAGGTAATGAGGAATCAGAAGCCATTTCACAGAAGCCTCAGCCCCCCGACAGGCTGAGCCCCCTGTGCTCACACAGTTGTTTCAGTGCAGGCTGAAGACCACTGGAAATAGTTCGCCTCATGTGTTGGTGATGGTGAGGCACAGAGCCTGTGACATGTCCCCTTTCCCTCCTGGATCGGAACTTTTTAGTTTCTGCCCAGGCAAGTGTATTCTTATGATTCCCTCACAGAGTTCTGTTGCTGATGTAAATATGAGGGTCACTGGCCTCGCCATCATGGGAAGAACTAGTGAAGAGGATTTCCATAGGTACTAGAGTCTTAGCTCACAGAAAAGGAGGCAGTAACTCTGAGAACATCTGCTGGGGCAGGCCATTGCCCAGAGTTGAACTTCAAGCTTTACCAGAGGCCAACTGTCTGATTCTAATTTGCTTATTTTCTCCAAACTTCAGTTTTCTTATCTCTAAATTAGAAATTATAATATTGGTAGGTGGCTGTGATGATTGAATAAGGTTATACACATGAAGTACTCAGCAAGGTACCTTGGAGGGAGTAGGACACAGGTCTGACATAGGATAGAGGTGAGATGCCAGAGATTCCCTGCACGTAGAGTTACATTTTCTCAAGGAGTCGATGGGTGGAATGAATCAAAACTTAGTGTTTTGGAAGTGTTTTCAACTGTCATCACATCATAGGAAAGCAAATGAAAATATTAATCAGAATAGAAAAAATGAAAAACAAAAAACAGGCCTGCAATTCAGTGGGTAGCATGCTTTTCTTAAAACATCTTTCTAGCAGTGGATTCACTGGAGAAGTCCCTAGAGGATCAGTTAAGTTATTAGTAATGGTGCATGTATGGCTTGGATGTCAGAAAAAAACAAGGCTGGATGTATGTTGTGGATATTTACCAGGACCCCACTTGGGAATAAGGGCAGTCAGGGTTGTCTAAGAATGTTATGGGAGGAGGGGCTACTTTCGAGACAGGCAGGGGGTAGGTCCTGGATGTTTGGAACTGCAGTGGTTTAAGAGTGATGCCCATAGACAGTGCTGAGAAAAGCTTCCTGATAAAATGTGTCTCAGTATGAAAGAAGGTGAGAAGAATGTAGGACACAAACATTTGTACACAAATGTTTACAACACCTTTATCTGCAATAGCCCCAACTGGAAGCAATCCAGGATCTAGAAAGTGAACAAGATCTAGAAGTAGTTTATAGGTCAGGCTCAGGAAGCCACCATAAGTGCGTGCTGGAATGATGGATGAGAGAGGACAGTGTTCAGATCAGCCTCCACCCGGCTCCATTTTTGGCTTAATTAAATGTGAAATATCAATTCAACCTAGTAACTTTAAATAAATACCAAACCTTTTGATAAATATTGGAGCCATTAGGGTAGTTTTCGGGAACATTTATACTCATTGCCTGCACATGGTCTGGCATAGAGTAGGTGTTTAAAAATACTTGTTATCCGGGTTCAGTGGTATACATATGCCTTACTTTGGAAGGAGAGAGAGAGGAAGGGAGGAGGAAAGAAGAGAGAGAGTGCATGAATCATACCCTGTGACTGACCATCCCTTGGAAGAAAGATTGAGTAATCTGGAAGCTTTTATACCTTCTGAGATGAAGCAATGTTTACAAACACATAAAACAGGTGAAATTATGCATGACTTTAGGGGGCAGGGCAATGTCATTTACCACAATCTCTTTCTTTTAAAATAACATTTAGAACATTGGGAAAAAGACTGCTGATGTTTACATAGATTTTGTTATGTCCTAAAGTTATTCTCTTAGAGACTATAATATTGTCTCTATATTAATGTCATTTTATTGTCCAAAGAAGCAGGAAAAAACAATGTACTGTATAACTCCAGTTCCATTAAAGATATATTTTCATGGGGAAAAATTAAAGCTATAATAAAATTAGGATTACTGTTATGTCTTTCCTTTCTCTGTCAGCTTTTTACTCAAATTCTCACTAGTAAATATGTTTTTCTTTTATAGAATGAACATGATACAACACTCTGCCAAAGTCTGCCTTCTTTTTATTTTACTCCTGACTCCTGTACAATCACAAATGACATTTGAATTAAGGAGATATGATACCAAAAAAGAAATACACTTACCATACTTCATATACTTGCAGGTAGAGCTCTCCTGTGACCTTCGACACAGTCAGTTTGCTGAGGAGCCTGTGACATCCAGGTCCGGGGGTGTGCCAGTTGGTCCCTTCCCCCATCTGCACATCCCTCTGCCTCCTGGGTATCCCACCCACTGCTTCTAGTAAGGACCTCCAGGCTGCTGTCACAGGCCGGAATGGTCAGCTGGCTGCAGACTGTGGACTCTGCAGATGCTTTGTGTATTTTATTTGGGGTTATACCATCTTGAAAAATAGTGAAAGGGCCATGGTGTTGGCTTGCAGACTTAGTTCAAAACCAAAACCAAATAATGCTACAAAACCCATTTGCTTCATTTTTAAATTTTTCATTCATGAAAGATACATCAATAATATTACTTATCCCTTTTGGATCATGACTTCACAGTGGGAAATCAGAGGCACAGCTAAAATGAACTTTGAGTTTTAACGAAGTGGTCTGTTTGCATTTTAAACTGTACCCGAAACAAGTTAGAATGACATCAACTGTTTGAGTCAGCTGTTGGCCTGGGCATCCACCCAGAATTTGAGATCATTGGTGGACATCCACAAGGAGCAGGAATCATTTTTTAAAGCCTGATGAATAGAGGGCCTATAAAGACTTTTAATTAGTGCTGGTTTTAAATATGATACAGAATAATATAGAAAAAAATGGCTAGAAATGGCCATCTGATATATTAGATATGAGAATTACAATGCTTCTCATCTGCTGGGGCTTTGTAGTAGGCTTTGTATAAGACTGGAGAGTAATTTAATCTGGAAAATGTTTTATTTGGCATAATCATGAAATGTAGACAAGATATCGGACGTGGGGACCCACATAAGAGGGCACAGTAGGCACAACCATGAAGAAAAGAGTTTGTAGAAGCCGAATCATATCTTCTTTTGATTAAATTAGGATCATTTTACTGAGAAACTGTAATGTGAGAATGGGTTAGGGGAGTAAAGTAGTGCTATGGTGTTTATCTCATCAGGATGAGTTTTCATCACATGTATTTTTAATTCTTTGGAAAACACTTATATTGATTGAGAAATGACTTGTAAAATACCAGTTTGTAAAAACAGGAAATGAGGGTGTTACACCTCTTTGCCTATCAATTAATGAAAAATTGTTTCTAACCTGAGCTGTAGTTGCCTCACTAAATGGTGGCAGTTAGACCTGAACTCAGATGGATTCTGCTGTGGTGCTGTTGTGATCATTTGAGATTTTCAGTGTCATATTATACAGCTGAGTCGATTGTTTACTGCTAAGATTATGCAGCTGAGGGAACAAGTAGATGGATATGGGTTCTGTGATGCACTTGAGAAGCTAATATGGGTGGTGTCATCATAGAGTGCTTCCAGTATTGCTCAGAAAATAACTGTAGTGTTTTGCAGTCTTTCAGTTTCACCCTTGCCACCCTCCCAATCCCAGCCACCACTGATCTGGTTCTCTCTCTAGAATTCTGTCTTTTGAGTGTTTTAGGACAAAGCTGTCTTATAGAGCATTATGCTGATGAAAATGTTCTATATAACTGGACTCTCTGATACAGTTACCACTAACTGCATGGAACTCTTGAATACTTGAAGATGTGACTAGGCCAACTGAGGGACTGAATTTTTAAAATTCTACTTAACTTTTATTAAATTTAAATAATTCAGATAGTGGCTTCCTGCACAAAGCATATCTAAATTATGAATAAGGGGAATCTTGAATGTCTGGCTTCTTTCATGCATTGTCATGTTTCTGAGATTAATCCACCTGAGTTACATAATCAGGAGATTAACCTTGTTATAGTCAAGTACTAAGCTATTTTATGACTGTGTCACAAGTTGTTTATACTCATCTATTGGTAGATGGTTGGATTGTTTCCAGTTGAGGCTATTGCAGATAAAGTTGTTGTAAACATTTGTGTACAAGTTTGTTTAAGGATGTGTCCTTTTATTTTTCTTTTAAAGGAAATTTTTTGGATTGTGTGGTAAGATATGGTTAACTATGAGAAATTGCCATACAAAAGTTTCCTGCAGTATTTTTCTTAGAAGTTTTGTAATTTTAGTTTTTACATATAGGGCTATGATTCATGTGAACTTCTGAGTATGTTATGAGTTAAGAATTTAGGTTCATTTATTTCCTGCATAGAAATTTGCTGATCCATCCCAATGTGCTTTTAAGATCATTCACATAAATTATTTTGTTTGAAGGTGTCTGTTAAATTATTTTTGCCTTTACAAATTTTGCATATAATTTATTATTTAGTTGTAGTAGTTTCTTTGAAATATATTTTTCTGCATACAAGAACTTTTTCAGGTCTATTTATATATACTGTCAATATGTTTCACTAACCTGTGGCTTACCTTTTTATTTCTTAGTGATTTTCTCTGAAGAGCAGAAGTTTTAAACTTTGATTAAATCCCTTTTATTATTATTTTTCTTCTTTGATTAGTGCCTTGTTGTCCTAAGAAACTTTTTTTTTTTTAAGGTTTTTTGAGACACGGTCTCGCTTTGTAGTTCAGGCTGGCCCTGAGCTCAGCCTCAAACTCACATCACAGCAATCCTCCTGCCTCTGCCTCCCAAGTGCTGGGATTACAGGCATGAGCCACCATGCCTGGTACTGTGGTATGTGGTACTTGTTGCTGCTGGGGTGAGTCTCCATGCCTAGTATGGTATGTGGTTACCAGGCATTGAACCTGAGTCCTTGCGCTTGCAAGACAGGTGCCGGAACCACTGAGCTATATCCCCGGCCCGCTAAGAAACTTTTTTATATCCTAGAATTATGAAGATTTTTCTTTTTTCCCAGAAGTTTTACAGTTTTAGATTTTATATTTTGTGTCTGAAATCCATTGTGGGTTAATTTTTATGTACCATGTAATACAGATTTTTATTTGGATCTAGCACCAATTATTGGCTATTCTTTATGGAATTTCCTTTGCACTTTTGTTGAAAAACCAACTTGCTATATATGTGTAGGTCTATTTCTAGACTCTCTTCTGTCCCATTGATAAACATTTTTATATTTATGTCATTATGAAGCTATAAAGATTACTATCACTTTATAATAGTTTTGAAATTAGGTTAAATCTTTCAGTTTATTTTCTTTTCAAGCAACTGAGCATCCAACATCTTGTACATTTTCCATAAATCTGCAAGGTTGTTTCAATACTAGTAGTCAGTATATTTCACCATATTAACCGACTCTAGGAAGATAATGATTTGATCATCTTAATAAATTTAGGAAAAGTCTTAGGTACTGCTCATTTATAGTAACAATTTTCAGCAAGCTAGCAATGCATAGGAATGTATTCAGTTTGATAAGGGACATTTGCAATGTAACTATACAGCTAACATTAATGATATATTGAATAGTTACCTTTTAATCTTAAGGATGAGCAAAGATTTAATATGTAGCATAATAATTGGAGATGCAGTGAAATAAGGCAAGAAAAAAATAAAAGGTATATAGTAGAAAGAAAGTAAAACTTAAAGATGACATGTTTGTCTATGTAGAAAATTCTAATTCACTTGAAAATGGTTGAATTGAATTTGAGCCGAGGGTATAACTCAGTGGCATCCTGTTTGCCTAGCATGAGTAATCCCATGGGTTTGACCCTCAGTACCACAAATAAAGAAAAAGGAAAAAAAGTTTTCATTTATAATGTTATTACTAACATAAAATATTTAGGAACAAATTTAATAAATGCTATGTAAGAGCTGTATACAAATAAATACAAAATGTTGTTTAAAAGTAAGATGCTTGTGTGTGTATTGATGCATCTGTGTGTATATATATATATTTTTTTTTTCTTCATGTATACACATGTAAGGCTATGTAGATAAAGAATGGAAAAGAGAAAGAGTAAGCAGAAAGCACAGTGATACTAAATTTATGGATTAGAAGACTATACTATTAAGATACTGTTTCTTTGTAGATTGATACATTGATTCAGACTAATCACATCAGGCTTGCAGATGTTTTGTATTTTATTATTATTATTTATTTTTTTTTTTAGTTTTTTGAGACAGAGTCTCACTTTGTAGTTCAGCCTGGCCCTGAAGTGCTGTAGTTCAGCACTAGCCTTGAACTTGAGGCAATGCTCCTGCTTCAAAGTGTCTTGAGTGCTGGGATTATAGGCATTAGCCACCACATCCGGCATTATAGTATGTGGTACTGGGGATTTAATTCAGGATCTTGCACTTGCTAGGCAGGTGCCAGAACCACTGAGGTAAATCTCTGACCCTTATTTGATTATATTTTAAAAATTGATATTCTTGATGGTAAAGGTAGAAAATTTGGAGTTACTGCATTAAATAGTGTGGCATCCTGAAAATCATGTTGGATGGATTGAAATAGGAGGTAGAGTATGGGAGACTGGAAGCCCTTGAGTATCACTATGGACAAAGATTGTGCTCCGGTAGCCATAGAAGGAAGAGGAGAGTGTCTGAAGTTTATTGAGACTAAGTACATCTCTTGACAGTGTGCCAGGAGTTATAATGCAGAGTATGTATAAAACTGTGAGTGAAAAATGTATGTTCTCCAGTAGCTCTCAAGCTATGCTGAGGGCCTTTGGAATCCGTGTCATACAGAGTGCCATGCTTTGTTGGAAGAGCCGCAGGAAATAACTGAGAGCATTTCTGACAACAAAGTGTCAAGGAGCGGGATGGAAGGGAGGTGCCATTTAAGTGGGACTGTGCAATCAACAGAGTTGTATAGAAAACACCACAAAGGAAAATGCACGCAGGCATTAAGTGCTAACCTGATTCAGTAAATGACTGAAGACCCCGAGTGACCGGAAAGCTCTTCCTTTGGGGTGTGTATGTGTGTGTCCAGAAATATGACTTGACAAAAACAGACCAGGATAAAGTTGTGGAAAGTCTTACACTATCTCGAATCTTGCTGCCTGCTTTTCTGTATTTTCACATCATAAAACAATCACCGGAGATGCTCATCTGTGCATGCAAGGGTGTGCATGTGTACCCACATACTTTCGGAATCTCTTGACATTATTTTGCTGTAAGGGAGAGTGAGTCCTGTGACTTCCTTCTTGGTCTAATGTTATGTTTTACTCCTGTTTGTGGCCTGTTGCATTGAAAGCTGATTGGAGACTGTTTATGAGAATTTCCTTTACTTGTGAGTTTTATAGGTGAGAATTAATGTGTTAATTTTTTCTGAACACGTTATTTTTAAAAAAATCTTTATTGGTACATTATATATACACATCACAATTGAGAATTTGTAGCAGTGTATAACACAACTTAATTCTCATTTTTTCTCATTTCCCTACCCAGCCTGTAACTCCTGGCCCCATACACACTAGCTTTGTTTCTTTTTTTTTTTAACCATCACATTTTTTTCTTTTCCCTGTTACACCCCGTTTCCCTTTGAATATTTTATATTTCACAATGTCTATCGTACATTCTAGAACTCATTTACATCTTAAGTTTCTCATACCAGAGAAAACATGCGGTATTTACACATCTGTGACCTGTTAATTTCACTTATGAGTATGTCCTCAAGGTACATCTCATACCAGAGAAAAGATGTGGTATTTACACATTTGTGACCTGTTAATTTCACTTATGATTATGTCCTCAAGGTACATCCATTTGAGTATAAATGACTCAGACTTATCATTCTTTATGAAAGAGTAATAATCCATTTTATAAAAATACCAGATCTTCTTTATCTAGTGTAGAGTTGTGGGCATTTGAGTTGTTTCCAAAATTTAGCGATCACAAACTGAGCTACTATAAACATGGGTGCACATATGTCACTGTGATATGAATCTTGTAATTCTTTCATGAATATCCCCAGCAGGGAAATAACAGGATCAAATGGGACCTCTAATCCTAGTTTTTTGAGGAGTCTCCAAACAGATCTCCATAGTGGTTGTACCAGTCTATATTCCCACCAACAGTGGAGAAGGGTTCCTTTCTCCCTGCAGCCTTGCCAGAATTTGTTGCTGCCTAATTCTGAGATAGAATTGCATTCTTTGTGGAGTGAGATGAAATCTCAGTGTTGTTTTCATCTGCATCTTGCAAGTGACCAGTGATGCTGAGCATTTCTTCATATACTTCTTAGCTGCTCTTACTTCTTCCTCTGAAAAGTATCTGTTCATTTCAGATGCCCATTTTTGAAATGGGTCTTTAAATTTGAGGGGGGCCTGATATTTTAAAGCTCTTTATGTGTTCTATATAGTAGCCCTTTGTGAACCTCCATTTTATATTAGCAGCCTTATCAATACATTAGTTGAAAGTTATTTCTTGTTTTCTCATCTACATAATAATCACTTTCTGCTAATATACATAGAATATAAAGATCAGAGTATTCCTTGGTTTTGTAGGTTTCAAGTCTAGAGTTCCAGCCTATTAAACTTTTCTAACAACAAAAGTTGATGTCAAGAAGGGTTAAACCTTTGTAGTATTAGAAAAGGACCCCAATGAGTATACCAATGCCTTTAAGAAATGTTTAGAAAGCTTTATTTCCTGTGAGTTGTGGAATTTCCATCACATTAGTTCAGAGAAAGAATATCAGGAAGGAGTGGAGCAGCAGATATTTGAAAAAAGAAAAAATGAAGGTTGACACTTGCCCTGTATGGTTTTCGAGAGAGTGGTGTGAAGATTTGTACCTGTGCATACTGTGTACATGTGATGATGAGGAAGGGAGGAAAAGATTTTGAAAACAAACTATTTTCATTAATCACTTTGCAGGGCGGGTCTTGAGGAAGAGAATACATAAATAAACAACTGTCCCATGGTTTGTTTTCTGTCATACACAGATATTCAGAGGGGCACTATAAAACTGCTTAAGTTTAAAGATACAAATAACACTATTAAATCCATTACCAGCTTTGACAGTTACTTTAGTATTTATTTTGCATGATAGGGAAATTATTGAGCAACTTTCATTCTGTTGATAAGATGAAATGATTTCTTGAGAACTTGTGACAAATACATATATTGTATTTTTCTCCTTCTTTATCACTTATTATACTGTTCCCACTACTCAGTGTCTCTTTTCCTCTCCATGGATATAAGTTATTTCCACCTCTCTTTAAATTTCCAGCTAAAATCACCATCTGTCACAGCTTTGCAGATCTCCAGCTCTGTAGTCATGTCTGTAGTCATCTGTAGACCTCTGAACTCTATGAAATATAATTGGTGCCTAATAAATAATTTACAGTTGCTTGATAAATTTGACTTCTAAACTGTTTCCTTGTAACACTTACAACCAGAAAAGAAACTATGCTTTTGTGAAAAGGACTGACTTCCCAATTTCTGTCTCAGCGAGTCTGCTATTTGTGTATACAAAGGCTACTGATTTTTGAGCATTAACCTTGTATCCAGCTACACTATTAAATTTGGCAAGTAAGTCCAGCAGTTATTTAGTTGAGTTTCTAGGATCCTCTGTATAGAGTATAATGTCATCAGCAAATAATGACAATTTAACTTCTTGTCCTATCTTTATTCCTTTTATTTCTTTCTCTTGTCTAATTGCTATGGCTAATGTTTCCAGGACTATATTGAACACGAGTGGTGATTGTGGGCATTCTTGTCTTATTCCTGATCTTAGTGTGAAAGGTTTCAGTTTTTGACCATTTAGTATGATGCTGGCTGATTGTTTCTCATAGATAGCTTTTATTAGTTTGAGATAGAGTCCATCCATTCCACTTTTCTGTAGGGTTTTGAACATGAATGGGTGTTGTATTTTGTCAAATGCTTTTTCTGCATCAATTGAGATGACCATATGGTTTTGTCCTTGAGTCTGTTAATATAGTGTATTATATTTATTGATTTATGTATGTTGAAACATCCTTGTATCCCTGGGATGAATCCAACTTGGTCAGGGTATATGATCTTTTTGATAATTCTTTGTATTCTGTTTGCCAGTATCTTATGGAGGATGTTTGTATCAGTGTTCAGGGATATTGGCCTGTAGTTGTCTTTTTGGATGGATCTTTCTCTGCTTTTGGGATCAAGGTAATGGTTGCTTACAGAAATGAATTTGGGAGTACTGCTTCCCTTTCAATTTCATTAACAAATTTGAGAAGTAGTGGCACTAACTCTTTAAAAGTTTTATAGAATTTAGCAGTAAAGCCCTTAGGATCAGGGCTTTACTTTATTGGCAAGTTTTTAAATTATATTTTCAATTTCACAGATTAATATTGGGGTGTTTAACATTTTTATATCTTTTTCATTCAGCTTTGGAAGTTCATATGTGTGTAGAAATCTATCCATTTCTTCTATGTTTTCCATTTTATTGAAGTATAAATTTTCAAAGTAGGTAGAAAATATTTAAAAGGAAAGAGGGTGTAGGGTAAATAATGAGGGGGAAAAAGAATGTGATAGTAATAAAAAAAGGAAACAAAGCTTATATATATGGGAGAGAGGGGTTGCAGGGTGGATGGGGGAAGGGGAAAAATGAGAATCAAATCATATAATATTCTGGTACCAACTGTCAATGTTGAATACAATGATGATGTGTATTCATAAGGTACCAATAAAGATTTGAATTTTTTTTAAAAAAAGAAAATATGCTTGCATTTAATATTTTTCTAACTTGCTATTTTTAAGAAAAACTTTTCCCCCCTGGTTACTGATCACAATCCTGTCTTTTATGTCTGAAATTCTGTCGTCAAATTCACTAGCTGTACTATGTAAGCTTTCAGTGGAGTCTTTAATCTTTTGAATTTCTGTTTGAATCTGTTTCATCGGATTCCATTTGTTTTCTATGCTGGGATTCCATTATGTTCCTGAAGTCCTCCATAATTTTTTATCTGTGTCTTTCACCATGATCATCATGTTGTTATCTAAGAAATTATTTCTCATTTCATTTTTTTCCAGATCCTCTTTTGTTGCAAGTTGAGGGAGTCCAGGTAGTTGAGTTTCAGGTTGATCCATCTCATTAGTCCTTAACTTTCTCTTTAGAGATCTCAAATTCTGGGTGGTAGTCGTATTTTGGTGTTTCCTCACTTCTGTTTTTTTTGTTGTTGATATTTTTGGTTTAATTCCTGGGTTGATGCCTGTTAAGTGCTTTTGGGAAGCATCTTTCATGCTAGTATTTGAACCTTAAGAAATGATTTGTTCCTAGGTTATCCTCATGATGAAATTGACCTTTATGCATAAGTCCCTGTGCGCCTGCAGCCGCTTATTCATTGTTTGTCAGACCTAGGCACAGTCATTCCCCTGGTCTCCTCCACATGTGATGGTTCCCAAAGAAGTCCGGGTCCAAGCGCTGTGCAGAGGTCAGGGCACAGATGAAGACTGTATGCCTCTAAGTCTCAGCATAACCTCAGCACTTACTACATGCCACACCTGGATGCTGGTCACCTCATTTTCTAAGATTGCTATTCTGTTTCTAGCCATCATGCCTTTTTCCCAACCAATAGAAAGGAGAAAGAGGAAGAGAAGGGCATACCCTCTTCCTTCAAGGAGGCTTTACAGAATTTACAAACCATTTTTACTTATCCAATAATATCTCATTAGCTGTAATTCATTGTTATGGCCAAATCTAGCTGTGAAAGGGGTTAAAAAAAGGGTGACCCTATGCTTGGCTAAAATTCACTTTCTATACCTGAGAAAAATGTGAACAGATTTTGGATGACCATTGTACTGATACTGCAAAGATTTAATGAGAAAATGTTGTTCTTATAATAAACCTTGACAATCTTCCATTCACTCTATTAATTTGTTAACATATATTTAGCACCCTTGATTCTGAATAATGTGCCTCTGTTTAAATCCTTCTACCAGCAGCTAAATGAAGATCATTATCCAGGAAATCTCAACTTTAACAGCTTGAAAGGACATTCTTTATTACATTAAGCCTCCCTAAGAACTCATATATAGGCCCTTGTCTTACCTTTTGAAACAATATGAAATGAGCACTTCTCAGTTCTTCAAACAGATGAAGACAGAAGTCAAGCTTCCCACTTCATTTTCTTGCCTTAGTTAGTCATTCCAGTATCTCATTTTTTAAAAAAAAATATAACACATAGGTTGGAAAACTTCTTCTGTGAAGGACTACATCATAAGTACTTTGGTTTTATGTGCCATGTGGTCTCTTTCATGGCTTCTGAACTCCAGCATTATTATACAAATTCAGGTATAGAAATAACAATAATGAATAGATGTGGCTAAGTTCTAGTAGAATTTTATTTACAAAAAAGAGATAGCAGGCCAGATGTGGACCTCAAGCTGTAGTTTGCAAAACCATGAAAACCCATCAAAAACATTATTCTTGAATGATAATCCCTAAATTTATTCTGTATCATTCTTGATTCTTCTTATACCATTCATTTATTGTTCTTGTTTTACTGTTTTTTAGGCTTTTTTCAGCAACTGTTACATCTGAACAGCTCTACTTTCTGATCATTTATTTCCCTAGTCATGTATATATCTCTTGCTTGGATATGCTCCTTGGCAAGTCCCTTTTTGTTTTGTCATATCCTTAGCTCCACACGTCCTTTGATCTCTCCCAGTCTGGCCCTTTATTTTTTCTCCTCCACAAACTTGCCCACACTCACAAAAGAAGAATCGCCTTTTACATTCTTTTTCTCAGACCTGTTAGATTATGTTCTCTATTTAATGCTTCAGATTTTCTTTAGCCAACTGTTTAACAAACACTTGTGACTCTTATCCTAACCTAATAATCAGTATAACTCTAACTCAATCTAATCCAGTGGCTTCTTATAAAGATAACCAAGATCTATCCAAAGGGTAGAAGAATAACATGCATTGAGGCTAGCTATGGTTGACCTATAAAATGTGTATGTATCATTTAAATATTATAGATATGGAAAGTATAATGCAAGGATGATGATTTAACCATTTCATAGTCATACATCAAAGATTCACGGTATTGATTCCAGGTATAGAATTGAAATTAAAATCAAACAAATATAGTAAGGGGAGTATGTGCTCCTGGCAAAAGTAAATTCAACACCATAGTTCTGATATTACAGACCTGCTGAACCTTGGTTATTCTCTCCCATTTAGACATTTGCAAGGCATAGAATAAAAAATTGCTTGACCTGAATTGGTATTTAAAGAATTTATTTCACAACCTTATGCAGTATGTGATTTTATTTCTGTTTTACAGGACAGGAAATCAGAGCCAGACCCTGACTCTGGCTGTTTCTCTCTTATGACAGTTCACACTGCTCTTCCCTGGAAAGTATACCCCACCTCTTCATCGTCCAGACTCTTATTTGTCTGTACAAACAGCTTAACCATCATCTTCTCTTAGAAGCGTACCCTGGAAACTGCCATCCTGGCCTTACCATCTGACTGGAGTGTTCTTCCTCTGCATTAATGCACATCACAACCCTATTTGCATGATACTTTCACTGATGATTTATTAGCTTGTAAGGAAATCAAATGCAAAATCCCTTCCTCATTTAATTTTGTACCGAGTAATTGTTAGTTAAATAAAGAAATGGTGATGAAGAGATGAAGCCAAGACCTGTGCTCTACGGAGTCAGCTTCTTTGCTGCTGTTCATTGCTAAAGGCAAAACAAAGATCATTGGTTCAGTAGACTCAATTAAATCCCAAGCCTTACAGAGACAAGCTCAAATAATGAACAGGCTCCTCTCTGCAGCAATGACACTTTGCACCTAACAGAAACCCAAACCCATGAGGTTTCAGACTAGCTTTAAGAGAAAGCAGCATAAGAGAGGGATTTCTAGCCTTTTTATTTTCAATATGACTCCATCATTTTCTCAGAAGTCATCTTAGTCTTTCTATGCCTTGAATTTTAATCTTTCCCATGAAGAAAAACAACATGTCTGTTTCAGTTATCTATCATTGTGTAACAAATCACCCCCAAAATATATTGCAAAACAATGAACATTTATTATTTCACATTTTCTGTAGTGAAGAATTTAGGAGGAAGTTTATATATAGCTGAGAGTCTCTCATGAGGTTGCAGTTGAGGTGTCAGCTACAACTATAATCATCTGAGGCCTTAACAGAGGTTAAAGGGGCCAATTCCAAGAAACTCAGGTGGTCAATGACTGGGATCAGTAGTACTTTCCAGAGAGACCTCTCCTTTCATTGTGACAGCTAATTGCCCTTAGAGCAAAGAGGAAGTCCAAATGACTTTTATAACCTATAACCAGGGGAAAAGGAACATCTGCATGGCAAAGAACAAAAGCAAGACAAAGCTGATTTTGATAACAGAGCATGGCTGCTGAGTTGCTTTGGGAGGAAGAGCTACACAAGGAAAGGATTGGTCTACTCCATATGGGGGCATGCTGATTCCCTAGTCCATCCTTTATAATTTCCCCTCCTAACGTTGGATGGAAATTTTGTTTCATTCTCTTCTCTAATTGATAAGATTTGCTAGCAGGTCCAGGATGTTTAGCATGTAGGATAGTGCCCACCATAGAGATTAGGTTCGGTAATATGTTTGGAGAATAAAGAGACTAACATATTTTAAATAACATGTTTCAGAAATCAAAGATTTTATGTCTGTTGATATTCAGTTGCTCAATGTTTTATGCAAACAACAGAAATTTAAAAATTTTATATTGGGGAGAAATGAAGTAATACTGACTAAAGATATTTTTAAAAATATTTAAATAGGGCCAGGGATTTAGCTCAGTGGTTCCAGCTCCTGCAAGAGCAACGGCCCAGCTTCAGTCTCTGGTAACCACATACAACAATACTGGGTGTTGTGACTCATGCTCACCAGTAATCAGTAGCACTACCACAGTGTCGGCATGGTGGCTCATGCCTGTAATCCCAGCACTCAAGAAGCAAAGGCAGGAGGATTGCTGTGAGTTTGAGCCTAAACTACAAAGTGAGACCCTGTCTCAGAAAACAAAACAAAACAAAACACCCCACAACATTACTTTCCTATTTGTCTCATTTGTTCTTTTTTCACTTTTTCTAGCTTTTAAAATTTATTGAATTTTTTGCGCTTTTAATTTTTGTTCTATTACCTATATCTTTTTAAAAAATGGTTCCTTTAGGATTTGCAGTGTATCTCTACAGCTTATCACAATCTACCTTTAAGTGATCATTATAACTTCCTGTGAAAAAATAAAATTATAAGAGTATATCGTTCCATTTCTTGTCTCTTGTCCTTTGTGCTGTATGGTCATACATTTTAACTCTGTATCTATTAGAAATCCCACAAATGTATTATAATTATTTTTCCTTTAAATGGTCAATTATCTTAAGATTAGAGCTATATTAACATAAGAAAAATCATATTCACGCCCATATTTAAAATTTTTGAGCTCTGTGTTCCTGTACAGAGATGTAGGTTCTACCTGACATTGTCCTTCTGCTTAAAGGACTTCTATTATCATTTCATGCAATATAGGCCAGCTAATGATGAATTCTCTCAGTGTGGTATGTCAGAAAAATCACTTCATCTTCATAAAACATTTCTGCTGTGTGGAATTCTAAGTTTTAACATATGTTTTCTTTTAATACTTTAAAGATTTGCTCTACTTGCCTGTGGCTTGCATTATTTCTGATGACTACTGTTATTATTTTTGCTACTCTTTACTTAGTATGTCTTATTCATCTAGCTCACTTTGCCTCTCTGAAGTCTTTTAATTTTTTTCTCTTCTAGTCAGGTGATAGCTGAGTCCACTTTACTCTCCTGTGCCTGGAAACCTGCTAAGCAATAAATTAAACATTTTTAAGACTTACTCATTTTGTTTTCTTTCTTTCTTTCTTTTTTTTTTTGTTAGGTTTTTTGAGACAGCGTCTCGCTTTGTAGTTCAGGCTGGCCCTGAGCTCAGCCTCCAGCTCACATCACAGCAATTCTCCTGCCTCTGCCTCCCGGATGCTGGGATTTCAGGCGTGAGCCACCATGCCCAGCACTGTGGTGTGTGGTGCTGATTGCTGCTGGGCATGAGTCTTCACGCCCTGTATGATATGTGGTTACCGGGGATTGAACTCAGGTCCTTGTGCTTGTAAGATAGGTGCCGGAACCACTAGAACTAAATCCTTGGCCCACTCATTTTGTTTTCTTTCAGAGATCACTATTCTGTATTGCTTTTACAGTGTTTGAAAACTATTGCTTTTTAGTTATTTAAGGTGATGCAATAAATTGGGTTCCTGTTACTGTTTTTGGCTAGAAGCAGAAGCTTTGAGACGTTGAAACAAACCAAAACTTAAAACATTAAACTAAGTTTTAATTTGCAAAACTCCTTTCTGAAAGTTGATCTGTAATTTTTATATTAGCTTACAACTATAAGCTGATTTTTAAAAAAATGTGTTTGATGCCAGTGTTTGACGTTATCCCTTTCCTTACAGGAAACAAGAAAAATTCAAGCTGGACTTTTAAATTATTGCAAATTAGTGATGAACCAGAAGTTGAAGAATGCAACTCTGAATAAAAGTCTTCAAAATTTTTCTTCAAGTAACAGAGGAAATGATCCTCTGTCTTACAACTCCAATTTAGAATAAAGTATTCACAATAGGAAATTATGCTGTCAAAACTTTATGTGGTTTTTAATGTACCTGAATGAAAAGAATTGTCACTTTGTTTCTCTGAAGGACTTTTATGTGTTTCAGATTATTTTAACGATCAGTCATTTTATAGAACTCTTGACATGATCACCAAGGAGGACAGTCAGAGCAGTAGCTGAAGGCAGAGCATTGGTCAAGATGACTTCTGAAGAAATGGCAGCTTCTGTTCTCATCCCTGTGACTCAGAGAAAAGTAGTGTCTGCCCAATTGGCTGCTGATGAAAGTAGTGAAAAAGTTTCAGACATGAGTATTGCAAACGTGCATCCTGTCAGGCAGAGTGCTCAGGCCTCTAACACCATCCCTCAGTGGAATAAATTTAAAGAAGTATGTGCTGGAAGCAACTCACCCAAGGTTCTCTCAGTAGCAAAAGAGAAAATAGTGAATGATGAGAACAGCAATGAAAAGTGCTATAAGACAAGCATACAAGATTCCATTAAAAACCTTAATGTTAACTGCAACACCACATTTCGAAACCATCAACATGACCTTCCTCAGAGCCAGTTTTATGAAACATGCAATTCTGTGATGGAGGAAGACCTATGTCTCAAAACTGGAATTCATTCTCCACTGGAAAAAAAGATGTTCTCTGGAATTCAACTGAAGATAGATGGACCTCCTGTAGACCTTAGTCCTTTAGGAAGTCATTCTGGGATCATAGAGAGTGACAGAGCACACCCTGACAGCAGCATGACAGTATTTCACTTTCATTATGAAGTTGACAGAAGAACTCCAGACACTTTTCATACCCTATCCAAGAACTTGATTTTGGATGATTGTGGAAATTGTGCAACACTTCCTAGGGGGCAGCAAAAGACAAATTATGTGGCCTATACTTGTAAACTGATGGAATTGGCAAAGAACTGTGATAATGAGGATGGACAGCTGCAATGTGATTATGGCACCTTGAATGACAAATACCTGTGCTGTGAAGGCTCTTCCCAGAAGGTCAACATAGTATGTTCAAATGATCACTTTTGCAGGGAAGATTTTACTGACAGTCCACCTGCCAAGACCTTTTTGAGCCATTTTGAAGACTGCTCTGATAATTGTGAAGATGTAGAAGATGAGTTTTTCAAAACCAAAAAGGAACGGTCTACTTTGTTAGTTAGGAGATTCTGTAAAAATGACAGGGAAGTGAAGAAATCTGTGTATACCGGGACAAGAGCCATCATGAGAACTCTGCCCTCTGGCCATATCGGGCTGGTGGCTTGGAATTACGTTGACCAGAAGAGAAATGGTCTCTCCCTGTCTTCTGAGAAAGTGATGGAACCTCTGTCAAGCCTGGACTTAAGGCAGGACGGGAGCTGTTCTCTGTCAGTAGTCCAGTGGTATATGGTAAGAATTAAGTTTCTCTGCATCATTTCTTTAAACTTGATTCTTTTCAAATCTAATTTTCCTGGTATTAATTCATAGAAAATATTAAGATCTGTCAAATTGTGATTCATATAGGCATTTGCAGGTATTGCAAAATCAATAGTCCAGTCGACAGCTATCAAGACTGAATCAATTTTCAACAATGTAAATAACAGAAGAGAAATTTTAGAAATTTCCTCGTAGTAGAAAAATAGCACCGTCCCTTTGTTGTCTATGGAGATAAGAGCCTGAGTTCTCTTTGGTCTGTAGTTAATGATTTTCTAGTTTTCATATCTGGAGGAACGTAAATGTAGTTCTGCATTCTTACCAGTGCTCTGTCTTCTCTCTCTTAAATGTTTTTGTGCCATGAACTGCTTTGACAAGCTAATGAGTTTTCTGGAGTTAAGACCAATGCTTTTAAATGTGTCATAAAAAACAGAAGCCAAAGGCCGGGGATTTAGCTCAGTGGTTCTGGCGCCTGTCTTGCAAGAGCAAGTACCCGGGTTCGATCCCCAGAAACCACATGCAGTACTGGGTGTGGAGACTCACACCCAGCAGCAACCAGTACCACAGGCTCATGCCTGTAATCCCAGCACTTGGGAGGCAGAGGCAGGAGGATTGCTGTGATGTGAGTTTGAGGCTGAGCTCAGGGCCAGCCTGAACTACAAAGCGAGACCCTGTCTCAAAAAAAAAAAAGAAACAGAAGCCAATATAAAGGATAAATGTGTTAATATTTATCTGATACAAGACTTTTAATTGTGATATAACAATTTATATGCTTCTTTATTAACATACCTGATTACTGATATTATGACTACTATAATTTCAAAGCAGTGATGAACATAAGTAGGAAATGGTTGCTTAGAACATTTTGCAGTACAAGTCCCACTTTCAGAGAAACTCCTCATTCCTATGCAAATTAAGGCAGTTTTAGTAATAACTACCACAACTGTTGTGTGATGTTGAAATATTTTTGATATCTGTTGGTTACTGCTACTTCTACTGAGACTTTTTGTCTATATTCATAATTAAAGAAAATATTAAATTTTCATTTGATAATAATGAAATTAATTCATTTTAAAATTCTTATCCAGATTTCCAGGTCTTCTGAATCCTATCTTAGTCCACTTTTTTTTCAGTTAAGGATTTTGCTCTAGAAATACATCAGGTCAGACCACTTGCTCTTGACCTGATCCTCACGTCTGAATACAATACCATATCATTTTCTTTCCTTAACACTTCTGCTGTCTTTACTCACCCTGTATAAGGCAGTGTTTCTAGGGTACTCACATTCCTGTTTTTCACAGTTCCTTTGAAGCCTGGTACTAGAAATAAACAGTATAGAAAAACATCCCTTTTTTGGAAATAGCTGGTATGTTTTCATTTTTATCATCACATAATAAGCATTTAGCATGTGCTAGATACTGGGCTAAATAGTTTATGTACTGTCATGGAGACCTCTACTATGGAATGTCTTTGGTGTGATTGTTAACCTCATTTTATTGCTAGGAAATCTGTCTCTGGAAAGTCATGCACCTTGTCCAAGGTCGTTTAGCTCAGTCATATAATAAGGATTGTATTCTAGGCAGTGTGCTTCTTTGGATTTCTCAAATCCAGAAGGGAAAAAAATTAGAGTAAGCTTTTGAAGGAGGAGAGCTCTTTTGTCCATACTGGCATCTGTTGGTTGAGTTGGCCTACTTACTGATGCTTGCGCTATCTCACCCTTGGCTGTATTAGACTGCATGATGCTAACATGTTACAGTATCCAGGCTCCACCAAGACCTTTTGCATCATAGTTGCTGCGGTCAGAGACAGCTCAAATATCTTTTCATAGTTCCCTTAGTGATTGTATGATTCCAAGAAATTGAGAATCATTAGCTAGAAACTTAAACTAGACTCAGCTTTCTTCTTTTTTCTTTTTCTTGGGAGACAGAGGCTATGTAGTTCAGGCTGGCCTTGAACTTACCATGTAGCCCAGGCTGGCTAAAGATCTGCAGTAATCCTTCTGCTGCAGCCTCCCAAGTGCTGGGGTTACAGGTGTTGCCATTACACCTGGTTTGAACTCAGCTTCTTGACCAGGACATTTTGGGAATATTTGCTTGGCTCTGAAGACTGATGCTGCTTGGGCTGTCAGGAACAGCAAAGGGCCTGCCTGATAGTTGAAACCCTGCAGGTTCTCCGAGCAGTGACCGTTCACCCTGGCCAGTGTTCCAGAATCTGTTTCTGTGTCTCTTCACCCCTCCCACATGAAACATGAATCACAGGCAAGGAGTTCACCACAGGCCTGCTCTGTGATGTGAGGACATGCGTGCGTCTGTCTACCATGAAACTGCTGCGGGGAGCAGCGTGTCACCTTGTGTAAAAGCACAGGGCTTTCTAAAATCATGTACTGCAAAACATTAAGAGAACACCAGAAATTTAAGTGTAGCAAATGGAATGAAAATAGGTTCTTCAAAACTTTGATAAAGCTTTGATAGTTTCCCACTGAGGATAGTAAGTTTTATGTAAATTTCAGAATAATTGTGTCCTGCCTGTGCTTTCTTGAATTTTTGTAGTACAAGTCCCACCTCCTGGGAAACTTCATTTGGGGGCAAATTGGGGCAGACATCCTTTTTGGAAGTTGCACAGGTGAATTATAAGCACTTGCTTCCAGGTCCTATAAATTGCGCTCTTCATGCAAAAGATGCATATCCCAGTGATATGCTCAACTTGTTTTCTTGTTATTTCACATATATTCTACCTGGTTCTCCAGTTAGGTTGTGAACGTACTAAGAACAGGTTCTGAGCCATACAATTTTTTAGACTTCGTAAGTGTAATCAAGTATATAGAAAATTAAGGGTAATGTTATGGTTAGAAATAGTGTGTCTGGAATTAGTCAACATGAATTTAAATTGTGACTCTGATTCTACCACTTACTAGCAGGTTGTTTGACTTCTTTATTCCAAAATATCCTGTATGGAAACTGGAAATAGTGGTGTGACTAGGGACATTAAATGAGTACTGCCCTCAGCACGGCACCTGAAGGTAGTGAAGCCTACTGTTTTCACTCCGACCATTTATTCCCTGCTTTGTGCAGGGACTCCCTTCTCTGTCCTTCTGCTCTTTGGAGGCATCTCATGCAAGGAAGTCTACAGCAGTAGGAATCTGAGTGTAGTTGGCTCTTCATTATCTGTAGATTTTGCAATCACAGATTCAACCAAACGTAGATTGAAAGTATTTGGAGGACAAAATGTGTCTGAAGAGAAAATATACAGACTTTTTATTCCTGTCATCATTCCCCATATAATGCATTCTAACAACATAGTATTTACATCATATCATTTATTATAAGTGATCTAAAAATGATTTAAAGTAAAAGGGAGGATGTGTGTGGGCTATTATGCACCATTTTACTTGCTATATCATTTTACTTTATCATTTATCAACACTTGAATATCTACAAATGTGGGGTGTCTAGAACTACTCCCCTACACATACCTACAGATGACTGTCTCTTAATCTACAATATGGCACTTTGAACATTTCTTATCCAATTAATTCTTTGGCTTTCCAGTTCAATTTTTTTTTCTTGGATGCCTTGGTCAAGATGGCCCAATTAATTTATATTTGCACAGCTGTATAGAAAAGACTGCATTTGAGTGGAAGACATTAATGAGGATTAATGCTTGCTGACTAACTATACTGGTATCCTCCTCTTTCATGTAAGAAATGAAAACCTCACCCCTTATCCAGTTACACTCATACTCCCTCTCTCCTGCTCTCAATTTTTTGGCTCAACAAAGGAGAATATTTTGGCAAGTGGCTAAAAATTTTTGGTTAAAGACTGATTAAAGGTGTTTATCCTTTTTGAAAAATTGTCTCTCTGCTGAATCTTGGGGAGTTTAGATACCTATCCTGAAAGTTAAGTTTATGTTAATGCCTCTCCTTGCCAGACTCTCTCATGTGACCTGAGTTCCATGTGTGATGAGGTTGGAACTCCCAGAAAGCAGTGGGAATGACTAGGGCAGAAATTCCTTTAGCTCGTAAGTTAGTGTTTCATTTATTCCCCTTCCTTAACCCACAAGAGGATTTACTACAGAAGAATAAGTATGCCAAAATAGAGAAAAAGAATTTCAAAAGTAATAAAAAAAAGAAAGAATAAAATTGGAGTGAATAAATCAAAAAGCACAAAGAATAAAAATTATATTTAATAAAAAATCAGACTAGAAAAACAGAGTAGGTAAAAAAAACCCCAGCTCTGTGCTCTTATTTCTTCTAAAATGCATCTCTGTTTTACTTTCTTTATGTTAAAAAAGATTAAGCTTAAAAGGAAATTATAATTTTTTGACTGTTGAACAATATCTTTATTGTTATATGTGTCCCTTATTTAAAGTTTTGTTCATTCAAATTGACATGAACTCAATCTTAGGAGAAAGATAATGCTCTGTTTTGTTAAAAGGACTCAGTGCTAACAAATTTATTTTCTGAATTGTAAATTTTATGAATGATCAACTATCCACTGTGTTCTGTCATCCAATTTATGTAAGAAGGCACTGTTCAGATGACAACATGGCTTGCTGTTGGGTTTGGAAATTCAGTTGCCCTGAAGCTCAGGGACAATTTGGACCTTGAAATAATTAAATTTCATGGCGTACTTAGGCTACACTGGAATCCTATGCTTAGTGAGATGTGAGGCTGCCTCTTCCATTATTGAGGATTTTGTTTGGTATAATCCATGAGAGTAGAAGGTAATGACCCCTGGCTGCTGATCATTTCTAAGGGAATCCAGCCCCCACACTGGCTTGTGCAGTATAGTCATGTCTAGTGCATCAGTGGAAAATATGATGGGCTGTCCAAGGCCAGCCCTCTGATGATTGTACTACTTTCCTTTATTAACTGCACCAGGACAGTAAAGAATAAATTTTATTCTACTACTCTATGATTAAACCAGTTCTTTGGCTAGGATTTAGTAAGGAATGGAATAAAAATCCTTGGCCTTAGACTGGTTTTGAGGTGAATGTATTCATGTTTACTCGGATTCTCATAGTAATCCTGGAGCAGTATCAGCATTAGGTTTTTTCCCCTTTCCTCTTGATGTCTTGCATCATGGGAATTAGCAGCTAGAAAAACTCCATTCCTCCTTAGAAGGGGCCATGGTTAGTTAATATGAGACCAGTGGATGAGGGGAAGAACACATCCTGCCTACTACATAGGAGTGATTCAGGCTGCCCAGAAAATGACCACTGTATAAGCATGAGACATAGCAGTTTTCACCCTCTGTGGGTGCTGATTCAAGTGTAATGGATCACTGGGAATTTATCACAGGTTGGGTAGGTGAAAAGGTTCCCATTGGAATGATCCAATGAGTCAACATTCAAGGATGTGAAGCTGCCATGTGAGATTCAGGTTTGCCATCCTCTGGCCCCCATGACCAGACAAATGGTGGCTGAAGCAGGCTCTCCCTGAAAAGCTGTTCCTAGACAGTAGTTCTGGGCTCATTTTCTGGCCCAGAAGATATCCATGACAGCCACATGGGACCTTTCCAGTGGCTCATTGTAGAAGCTGAACTGGATGGATTTAGTTAGTATCTTACAGTAATCACATAAGGGTTTTGTAGAACTAAGGCATCTGAGTTCCTAACCGCATTCACATGGCCTCCGACTTAAATCACAGCCCATTCCCTGTATTTAGGCTCTCACTCCTCACACTGCCCAAAAGCATAGTAGAAAGCCAACTCAGTTCTCAGTGACATGGAGACTTCCCTTCCCAAGAATAAGCGCTACCTTATCTCCTTTGAAGTACAGAAGCAGATCTCCCAGGAGGAAAATAATTGCTCTGATTTCTTCTCCCTTTTAAAAACACCTTTTTAAAGATATAATTCTCACAGTACAGTGCACCCATTTAAATTTTACTCAGAGATACGTCCAGCCTTCTCCAACAGATGTTTTCATCACTTTTAAAAAATCCCTGTGTCTGTTAGCATCATGTTCCAGTCCCCCCCTCTTGCTACTTCCACAGCCCCAGCATTCTTGGCAGTAATCTACTTTCTTGTTTCTATAAATTTTCTAGACCTTTGTGTGAGTGAACTTAACATATACAGTCTTTGGTGACTTCTTTCACTTAGCATAATATTTTCAAGGTTCATTTTTATCTCTACTGCCGCATGTATTATTGCATTCAGTGTTTTTCATTACCAAACAACATACCATCGTATGGATATGCCACATTTGATTTTATTTATCCATTCATTAGTTGTTGGACATTGGATAGTTTCTGCTGTTCGGCTATTATGAATAATATTCCTGTGAGCATTCAAGTATAAGGTTTTCTGCAGACGTTTGTTTTCATATCTCTTCCATCCTAGGAATGGATTTCTGGGTTAACTGTTTGACCTTCTGAGGAACTGTGAGATTGTTTCCCAAAACTGCTGCACTATTTTACACTCCACCTCTACTAATGCATAGCGGTTCCAATTTTTCTACATCCTGACCAGCATTTCTTCATGTCTTTTTGATTATACCCATCTTAATGGCTACTAAGGAATAATTCACTGTAGCTTTGATTTGTGTTTTCCCCGTGGCTGATGAAGTGAACATTTTTTCATATACTTGTATAATTATTTATTTTGGAGAGATGTCTAGTCAAAACCTTTGCCCCTGAATTTTGAAATTCAGTTGTTCTTTTATTTTTGACTTCTTGTGTGGTACAAATACAAGTCCATTAATAAATACATATATATATATTTATATTTATCTGTCTATCTATCTATATATGTATATATATATATTTTTTTTTTTTTTTTGAGACAGGGTCTTGCTTTGCAGTTCAGGCTGTATGCTGAAGTGGACTTGTAGGGTGGAGGAGAGAAGCCTCTTCTGAAGCTCTGTCCCTGCTCTACAGAACCTCTAGTCCCAGCAATTTCCATATGGGTCATTGATACATACACATGGATCAGAGGAATCCAGCTCGGTTTCTACATCATCCTCAAAGATAAATAGATCCAGTGATGGTGAACCTTTTAGAGCTTCCATTGATTGAAACAGGCTGCTGTGTGGCACGTGTGGCATAGGTTTCCCATTGCTGGTATGGATAATGTGCTATGATTGTAAGGTAGTAGGATCTTTCTTGTGGTTTGAGCAGTGTTTAGCCAGTTTCTTCAAACTATCTCACCCCAATACTTCTAACAGTGGACCTGAGACAGACCTACCTTTCTTTTTTTTTTTTTTTTGAGACAGGGTCTTGCTTTGTAGTTTAGGCTGGCCCTGAGCTCACTATGTAGCCAGGTGAGCCTGGTACTCACAGCAGTCCTCCTGCCTCTGCCTCCTGAGGATGACAGGCGTGAGCCACCACGCCCAGCACTGTGGTATGTGGTTCTGATTGCTGGTGGGAATGAGTCTCCATGCCCATTATTGCTGTATGTGATTACTGGTGATGGAACCCGGGCCCTTGGACTTCCAAGGCAGGTGCTGGAACCACTGAGATAAATCCCCAGCCCTAGCCCTACCTTTCTTAAAAAGAACCAAGTGTAAATTCTATTTCAGCTTTCCCAATACTGATTGAGTGAACTTGCGTGAGTCATTAAGGGTCTGTGAGGGCACTTGTGAGTACATTCATTGGCTGTCTTGTGTAAAATACCATGTGCATAATTTGCATATGTAATTTAACAACTGGTAAGTTATAATTCTGTCCTGTGAACTCTGCAAACTCTCCCATCTATAGCTTCTTATTCCTTTTGGGTTTTTTTTTTGCAGCACTGGGGATTGAACTTGGGTTCTCTTTACTTCCTCAGTTCTCAGTGCAAGTAATATGAGCAAGGTTACAGTGTTAGAACTTGGACCTAGGCCGGGCTGCTTGTAATGTCCACTCCCATAACCACTCCTCAAAAGTTCCTCTGGCAGGTTCTGATGCAACTCATCCCTGTAACTTGGCAGAGGTTTACTTTCCTATTAAATGTACAAATCTTGAGCTGGGTGCATCTTTAAGATCTTTCTCTTTTCAAAATCAGCTGGGTATGACCTTTGAATGAAATGGGAGACATGAAGAACAATACTAATCCTTAATGTAAGAAGAGTGTTGCCTATTGAGGTGGCTAAGATTTATGACTCAGCCTGCTAGGAGAGGAAGCCAAGCCCAAAGGTTTGAATTTTTTACTGAATTGCTGTAATTTAGAAGTACACATTTTAATAAGTAAGCAAGAACAAAGTCCAAAGCAAACTGCACACATCTGAGTCAGAATCTATAGCTTATTCACAGTCTTGCTGAAATACTAAGAGCTCCTGGGAACACGTAGTATTTTCCCTTTCTAAAGTTTTTCTGCTATATAGGGGCTCTGACTGGAGGATGAAAAACATAACTCCATAGAACTTCTTTGCATAGTTGTGCCATTTAGATTAAATAGTCACCTGTTTCATGAGATCAGGAGGTAGGAGGAAAAAAATTGGAACTAGTTATGTATTCAAGCAATTGGGCAGCATCAGAAACTCTCCTTACAAGAAGAATTTTTTTTTTTTACTCTCTACTCTTAAATATTAAGAGTGAGGAACCCTAGGGGAAAGAGACACAAAAATGTTTTGGAGGTATGAAATAAAGCTACAGGCAGCCAACTTTCCATTCATAAATGCTGTGAGCATCAAATTGAACCTGCTTACTCAACACAGTTATTAGGTTTTCTTTTTATGGTACTGGTGTGAAATAGCAACTTCATTTTCAGGTTGAGGTTAGATAATTTTTATCACTGACAACTACTTCATCCTATCCCTATATTTTAATGGACTAAGGAATCAGTTTGTAAGAAGAGCATGTTGAGTAGTATAGCTTCAGAGAGATTTAGCACCAGATCATAAATGGTGACACTTTAATAGTGAATGTGATGTGCCTCAAGAGCCAGCGTGTGGGAGTTTGGCAGTTGGAAAACCTCATAGCTTCAGTTTTTCCAGATTGTGTACCTTCTGTCAAATAGTAATTCCTTAGCCTTGAAAAATTCTCTTGTGAAGCCATGGAAAAGTTCATTTGAGTTCTAAATTGTTCAGTAGTGAATATATTATTTTTTTCTTTAATGAGACCCAGAAAGTGGCCCAGGCCCTGGGTTCACCAGCCAGTTTCTCTTTAAATGGCCACAAACCAAATTTAGGTACTGTAATGCTGGTGGTGGCTCTGGTGTCACTGATGTTTTCGTGAGGAGAATGCCATTATTATCGTGACTCTATTTTCAGAATAAAAGACTGAATAAAACTTTATTCAGAGGAAAGAACAGAATATTTTAAATTGATACTGACCCAGGAAATCCATAACCTTGGTAGCTGTTGATCATAGTAGGAAGTAAATGGAATGTGAGTTGCCCAGTGTGAACCTGATTTGTTGCTAGATAAGTCAGGAGCCTCAAGATGATTGACATAATAGGAAAAGCGGTGACAAAGAGCTACCATTCATATCTAAAGACAGCGTATTAGAAACCTTAAGTATCTAGTGTATTTTTCTCAGTTTTTATTGTTCTGAATTTTGCCAAACACATTTTTTTTTTTTTTTGAGACAGGGTCTTGCTTTTTGTAGTTCAGGCTGACCTTGAGCTCAGCCTCAAACTTGCAGCACAGCAATCCTCCTGCCTCTGCCTCCCAAGTGCTAGGATTACAGGCGTGAGCCACCACGCCTGGCACTGTGGGATGTGGTACTGGTTGCTGCTGGGACGTGAGTCTCCACGCCCAGTATGGTATGTGGTTACCGGGGATTGAACCCGGGTACTTGCACTTGCAAGACATGCGCCAGAACCACTAAGCTAAATCCCAGGCCCAAAACACATTTTTTTGAGACAGGTCTCGCTTTGTAGTTCAGGCTGGCCCATGAGCTCAACCTTGAACTCACAGCAATCCTCCTGACTCCTGTGAGCCACCATGCCTGGCATTGTGGTATGTGGTATGAGGTACTGTTTGCTGGTGGGCATGACTCTCCATGCCCAACATTGTTGTGTGGTTACTAAGATTGAACCCAGGTCCTTGAACTTGCAAGGCAGGCGCTGGAACCACTGAGGTAAATCCCTGGTCTGCTAAACACATTTGATAGGTGCCTGCTTTGGAGGTATGAAGGTCATGAAATATAATTCTCTTACACATTAGTACATACTCAACTCAATAAGTACTGTGTTTTTCCAAGGGATCACTTTGAAAGCCTGCACCCATTTTATGTTTATGCTACCATTGTATACTTTTATCTTAGATTAAAATTTCAGAAACAGTCCCTCAAAATATTTGACCCAATAGTAGACTATCAATAGATGTTCTACTATGAAAGATAGCTCTGATTATAATGTGGGTCTTATAAACCATGGAGTGAAGTGAGGTGTTCTGGAAGTGTGTTGAGCATAGATAAAATGATTTAATTGTTCATACAACACAAACTTGGCCATGGATTCCTAGTCTTTCCCACCACTTTCCTTTGATGAGCAGTTCACTGGCACCCACAAACCCACACAGGTGTGGGTTGGACTGAGCTTCATGGGCATAAAGCTTGTGCCAGAGGACAGATCGGAATTTAGCTCCATCTCCCCTGTTTTTCTTGACCAAATGCCTTTTCCAGCATATAGCACAGCCCAATATACCTGGTGGTACAGGGTTGCACCAGGATACATGGTGATATGCAGTAGCACTACATGGAACAGAATAAGAAGAGCTACCAAAACTCAGGGCTACACCTGTTTTTCTAAGGGATTATACTGTTGTGCACAGAGCACAGTGAAGTCCATTTTGTTAAAATAACCTGAGATATGAAGAATTTAAATTAGTCCAGGAGAATCCTTTTCTTTTTTTTTTTAATTATTATTATCTTTATTGGTACATTAAATATACACATCATGATTGCACTCCATAATGGGGATTTGTACCAGTATAAGACACAACTTAATTCTCATTTTTTCCCATAACCCTACCCACTGTACCACCCCCCATATATATAAAATTTGTTTCCTTACTTTTTTGTTACAATCTCAACATTTTCCCCCTTCACCCTATTTACATTGAGCATTTTCTATTTCACAATATATAACATACAATGCTAGGACTCATTTACATCTTTATTTTCTCATACCAGAGAAAAGATGCGATATGTACCTATCTGTGCCCTATTTATTTCACTTATGAGAATATCCTCAAGGTATGTCCATTTAAGTAGAAATGATTCAAATTTATCATTTTTTATGGCAGAGTAACACTCCATTCTGTAGAAGAACCACAGCTTTTTTATCCAGTCTCCAGTTGATGGACACTTGGGTTGTTTCCAAGATGTAGCAATCACATATTGGGCTGTTATAAACATGGGTGCACATATGTCACTGTGATATGAGTCTTTTAATTCTTTTGTGTATATACCTAGCAGGGCAATGGCCGGGTCAAATGGGACCATCAATCCTAGCTTTTTGAGGATTCCAGGAGAATCCTTTTCTATGTAAACATTAAATAAGGATTTGATAACTTTAAGAACAATAGAATTTTGAGTTGGAAAATCCTATTGTATAACTGTATTGTATATTCAACCTCTCACTTTGTAGGCAAGGTAGCCAGGCCTAAACAGGTGAAGTTACTTGTCTGTGCTCACAAGGCTAGAGATGGAAAACCTGAAATTTGAATTTATCCTCTAAAATACAATAAAAATAGCATAAGTTTCTCATTGATCTCAAATCACCATCAGCATAAGATCCCCAAGGTCACAGGCTTACTACTACCCTCTGAGACATCTGATACTTTCTTCAATTATAAGATCCTTGTCAGTTTAGGATTATTACTTCCCTCTGAGTCATCTGTTACTCCCTATGAACCCAGTAAATAGTGGCAAGCTTGGAGTTCCTTTGTCTTTGCTGCCCAGAGCAGATCGATCTGATCTAGACCCTGCTCCTTCTCTAAGTCTCATTTCCTAGGTTTGTTCTTTAATTCACCTTGTGCTGTTGTGATTCACAGGAAAGCAGAACCCACCTCAGGGGCTCTAGTAATGTCCCCTTTCCCTGTCCCTACATTCTCACTAATACTTTAGAATTCCTGGGATGCATAGACCCCCCAGGTCATAGTGCTGGCCCTGAGGCAGTTCCTGATGGCATGGTGGAAGCAATATTCCTGAGCTATCTCTCGTTTGTCCCCCAATTTCCCCAAGTGTACATAACCTTGGTTGTCAGGTTTGTGCCACTTTCTGTACATTCTGGTGCAGAGAACATATCAGTCTTCAATTCTTTGAGGAGCTGGCTTATCTTGGTTGCAATAACATTTTCAATTTTTTTTTTTTTTTTTTTGAGACAGGGTCTCGCTTTTATAGTTCTGGCTGATCCTGAACTCAGCTTCAAACTCAACAATCTTCCTGCCTCTGTCTCCCTAGTACTAGAATTACAGCCATAAGCCACCACACCTGGCACTGTGGTATGTGGTACTGATTGCTGTGGGTGTGAGTCTCCAGGCCCGGCATTGTTGTATGTGATTATCGGGTATCAAACCCAGGCCCTTGCACTTGCCAGGCAGGTGCCGGAATCACTCAGTTAAATACCCGGCCCCAACACTGTTGATTCTTTAAATATTCAGAGGTGCCCTTTTAATGTGAGTGTAGCCAGATTTTGTGAGTTCATTTCTCCCATCCTTCACTTGGCAAGTAGCTCTCCGTGGTTATGATCTTAAGTTCTTCAGAGCATACAGAGCAGCCATGGGATCCCGCCCAGTCTCTTGGGAGGATATTTTCCTTTGTTCTTTTTCTCTGATTTATAGGAAGCAGAAACAAATGCGAGACATTGAGTGCAGCGGGAGGGACCAGACCTGGCCCATGAAGAGCCCAAATGGTCTGGGCTGCATGGAAGTGAGCCAGGAATCCCAGGCTCATAAAGCATCCGCACTAGAAGGTCTTTGGAGACCATCAGGTCCAAACTTTTATTTTACAAAGAAGAAAACTGGAGCCTAAAGATACATAATGATCTTATCCACGTCTGGTCAGACATCAGCTTCAGAGCCAGGTCTGAACCCAGGTCACTCTCATGACTGTTTTCCGACCCCGTGCCAGGATGCTAAACAGTTTCTGACACATAGGGTGTGGAGCGAAACTGATGGAATTATAACAAGTAAGTTACTGAGAGCTCAAGGTTGCATAGGTAACATGAGGAGAGAAAAAAATGTGGTGATAAAAAAAAGGAAAGAAAGCTTATGTATATGGGTGGTGGGGTTGTACGGTGGGCAGGAGAATGGGAAAAAATGAGAATTAAGCCATGTTGTATACTGGCACAAATTCTCAGTGTCCAGTGTGATCATGATGTGTATATAAAATGTATCAATAAAATCAATCAATTAAAAAACAAGAGTGTGAACATGGAAGCCAGTGGTCTGCTTAGTTTCAGATTTCAGCCCTGCATTTACCAAGCACTGTGGTCCAGGCAAGTTACTTAACCTCTCTGTGCCTTTATTTATTTGTAAAGTGAGGATAATAATTTAGCCTATCTCTGGGGTTGTTGTAAAAGTTAATAGGTTTTATGTAACCAAATTTATGGTAACAAAAGTGTTCTAAATTATTATGCAAATAGAACAATACTTGGCATTCTGTAATTGTTTTCTTTGATCCTGAAACCTCAATTTTTAACCACAGTGCTATATTACTTGCTAGTAAACAGACTTTTCTCTAGAGGGCTGTTGGAATAACATTAATTATGGGATACAGTTTCTAAACTCTGTAAGAGGAGCAGGAGAATTTGGGTAATCTGAGAAAGCTTCCTGGAAGAGAGGGGTTATCAGCTCTTGCCAGGAGCTGTAGGTGGTTCTCTTCTACCAGTGCGAAGGCAAGATGTTCTGCCATGAGAAAATTGACCAATTTCCTCACTTACAGGAGTTCACATGAATTACTTCAAGTACAGTGTTAATTCCAGAGACTTTTGCCATTTTGTCTTAGCCTTTTCTTTCCGTCCCCAGCTTTTTATTGCTTTACATAAAATTTAAAGGATGCAATTACTCCCAATAGAACTGGAATTTTCTAGTTTTGTTTTTGAAGTACCTATTGTAAAAATTGCCTTCCATACTTGCAAGAAGTTGCTGATGACATCTGTTGATGTGAGGCAAATAAACAATGTATTAATTTGTTTAAATAGTTTCTAATTTTCAGTAATGAAATAAGCAAGCATCCATAAACTTAACCAGTCACAAGTAAAGCTGCAACCTTGACAACCTTTGTGTAGCCACATAGATTTGTTTGGTCACCCCATACCACCCTGCTGAGTCTTGTTTCCCGCCATACATTATTTTATACAGTTTTTTTGTTATACAGTCTTATTATACAGTGTTATTCTTTTTGCATAAGAGCACTCCTTTTGTGCAAGAACAATAAATTTTTACTAAATCCCACTGACATAAAGTGGTTTTTATGTGAATTAACATCAACAAAAAACTATTGATTTTAAAATTTAAGTTGTTTTGGGCTCTAAATAAACACAGTATATAATCTAGGATTTTCTTTTTATACAACACTGTATTTCTAGGTTTTATTTATTTTGTTGTATGTTGCTGTAGTTTGTTTTTATCATGGAGTAATATTTCTGTGTGTGAATACAATGTAATGCAGTTTCTGGTCAATGGACTTTTAGATTGTTCCTAGGTTTTTATAATTGTAAACACTTTGTACACCAATGTTTTTATATGTGTTGATCATTAGCAGATGTCCCTGATTTTCTTTTGGTTATATACCAAACCATGAAATTTCTGGAACATAGTACATGTAAACATGCCAATTTGTGAGATAAAACTATTTTCTAAAGTCATTGTATTAGTTTACACCCTTCCACCTACCACCCAGTGGTTTATAGGAAAGATTTTGCATTTACATCTTCTCTAATATATATACATATATGTATATACATATATATGTATATACATATATACATATACATATATATATGTATATATATGTATATACATATATATGTACATATATATGTATATACATATATATATATATTTTTTTTCTTTTTTTGAGACAGGGTCTTGCTTTGTAGTTCAGGCTGTCCCTGAACTTACTTTGTAGTCCAGGCAAGCCTTGAACTCACAGCAATCCTCCTGCCTCTGCCTTCTGAGTGCTGGGATTACAGACGTGAGCCACCACACCCGGCACTGTGAAGTGTGGTACTGATTGCTGCTGGGTGTGAGTGTCTATGCCTGACATTGTGGTATGTAGTTACCAGGGATCGAACTCAGGACCTTCAGCCTGCCAGGCAGGTGCTGAACTAAATTCCTAGCCCAATACTTGGTATTTTTAATTTGCTATTTTTTCCATTCAGATTATCAAATTAGTTAAAAAACATACATCTCAGTGGTGAAATTTCATTTACCTGATCATTAATGTTTACTATACCTTCACGTTTTCACTGGCCATGTTTTTTTCTGTGAAATATATTAGGCATTTTGCCCACTTTCTATTGGTGTTTCTTATTCATTTGTACCATTTAAAAATATTTTCAATATCTGTTTTTTATTTGCATATATTACTAGTATTTTTCCCAGTTTTACATTATCCTTTTAGTAAGATTACTTTTGATAAAAGTTTTAATTATCTAATTAAATTTATTTAATTTGTACCTTATGACTAGTGCTTTTTCTTAACATTTTTTTTTACTATTTGAAGTCTAAGATATTCACTTATACTTCCCATTAGAATCTTTAACAAGATTCCTTAGATGCATGCATCTACTCTGAGTTCTTTACTCTTGTTCATGGGGGCTATGTTGTTATTGTTTTGTTTTGTTTGTTTTTAAAACAGGTTCTTGCTATGCTAGTTCAGGCTGACTTTGAACTCACTATGTAGTCCAAGATGGCCTGAAACTCAAGGCAATCCTCCTGCCTCAGCCTCCTGCTTGCTGGGACTACAGGTGTGCACCACCACATTCAGCCAGTTCATTGTGGTTTTTATCCATCATTGTGACAGTGATGTTTAGAAGTCCTAACTTTCAGAAATATCATTATTATTCTTGGCCCTTTATACACATATTTGCCTTTAAATTATTATTAAAGTATAACACACTTATGGGCAAATACACAGACCATACAAAATATATAAGTAAGTGTATTTCTGAAGTAAACACAGATTTAACCACAGTATCAGAATCAACGAAAGGAACATTATCATCCCTAGAAACCTTTGTTGATCCCCTTTCAGTCTCCTTTTCTCTACCTCCCACAAAATAACCAATCCTATTTGCTAACAGCATAGATTTATTTATCATGTTTGACTTACATATACATGAATTCCTTACATACACTATTCTTCACGACTAGCTTTACACCCACATGTCTGTGAGCTTAACCCAGGTGATTGAACCTGTGCGTTTTCTTTGATACTTTCTGTTCCATTGTAAGTATCCTGCTCTCCCTAGTCCCCTGTTAACAGTCAGTCGAGTTATTCCTAGTTTGTGGCTGTTTCCTACTAACTTCTGAGCCCTTGCCTGAGTTCGCTCATGCTCATTTTACTACTTAACATCCTGCCATTTTACAAGACCTAAGTGTGTCTTGGCCCTTTTGTGAAGTGCATTTAAAACACTAAATCTACCAAATTCTTCTCTGTCACAGTATCTAACCTTGTAGCCGGTGCAGCAAGTGCTTAAGTACAATGCTTAAAATTTTGGAAAAAAATGTTTGAAAAATAATTATCATGTAGGAGTTATGAATGAGTGGGATCTAACTATCTGCCAAGACGGAATTTGAATAGTTTTTCCTAGCCGTGTAAACGTTGTGTTCCCTAATAGTCAGATGCAAGGAAAGGTGGGAGGAGACAGCTTCCAAGAGTTTGTTCAAGTTAAGGAGGTGATTGCCACTCATCTATGATTCAGTTACTCTTCCATAAGCCAGATATAAAGCATGAAATGTTGGAAAAATGAGAAACAGAAAAGGTTGCTAATGACCTATGTGTTTCTCCCCTTAACTGTTGCCAGTTTATGGGATGTGGTAGTTGGAAGAATTTGAAGTAGAGCATGTATTAATATTTTAGCTTATTTTAATGCTGTCAAATGATGAGGTAATGAAAATGTGTTGACAAAATCTTCTCAACTCCTCTTTCAGACTAGATTTGTGGAAACAAAAAGGCTCTGTGAGTTAATGATGATTCAAAAATGTATCATCATCTTCTTACAAAAGGGACAAGATGTGAATATACTAAATTAGAAAGTGGCAAAGCAAAAAGCAGAATCCAAAGCAAACAAGACCTTTACAGTTGAGGAGAAATTGAAATAATAATTGCAGAAGAGATTCACAGTTACTCATAAGTAGGACAATTTCATGCATTAAAATTTTTTTTTTTTTTTTAGGTTTTTTAGACAGGGTCTCGCTTTGTGGTTCAGGCTGGCCCTGAGCTCAGCCTCAAACTCACATCACAGCAATCCTCCTGCCTCTGCCTCCGAGTGCTGGGATTACAGGCGTGAGCCACCACGCCCGGCACTGTGGTATGTGGTACTGGTTGCCGCTGGGCGTGAGTCTCCACGCTCAGTAGGGTATGTGGATACCGGGGATCGAACCCGGGCCCTTGCGCTTGTAAGACAGGCGCCGGAACCACTGAACTAACTCCCCGGCCCTCATGCATTAAAATTTTGCCGGTATCCTTGGTGTGAGTATATAATCAAACATCTTCACCATTATTGCCCATCTGAAGAAAAACCAGTCCTTCAGAAAAGAAATACTCCTCATCAAAAGGAGGTTTCTTGTGTAAATTTTGGAGCTAACCATATGCATATCAGAACTGTCTGGAAATTTTTGATTATGTGGCCAAACAATAGTGTTGGAGGTCAGTGGGCTTTGTAGAATAATTATTATGTGACAACTTCCATGAAATATTAGTTACTTGGGTTCATAGTTTAAATGTACTGGGAATGGATATAGTTCATAATTCTTGAAAACAGCTCATCGTGGTAAACATCCACATTTTTGTTAATGGGATTAAATGTGAAGTAATAAGCAGTTGCCTGCGGACCTACAGATAGGCTTTGGGTTGTCTGACTCCTTACTTGGGTTCCTTTATTGTGTTTTTAAAAATCTTATCTCTACTTAAGCTTAAATTTTGAAAAAAAAAATGTAATACACATTTCTTGTTAAGAAGGATTGGTGCATAAAATTTAAAAAGTGATTGTTTCTTCCTTAATTTTTCCCAATCCCTGTCCTGCCCCACATTAACTTGTTGGTTCTGGTTCCAAATACTTTCCTATGAATTTTTCTAGGTTTGAAGCTTCTTTGAGGGACAGATTTCTCATTTAGTTTTGTAGCTCTTTCTGTCCGGGATAATGCCCTATGCAAAACAGGTTCCCAGTACGTAGTACTCATTTGTCTACCAGTCGACTTAGTAGGAATTGAAATCGAGGATCCCTGAATGGAAACCCCAAGTCCTGAGAAAAACCACAAGCCTTGTTTTTGAAATTGGAAGAAGTATCGCCAGTTGCCTTTGATGGAGAATAGTGACTGCTTTCTACCTACAGCTTCCCTTACATTCAGAGTTTAAAGAGATCAATCTTTGAGAAACGATAAGAGATATTTCCTTTCCCCACTTTCTCCTTTGTAGATAATGAAGAACATGTAAGAAAGGGAGGCTAAGGAAGCTGGGATAGGTGCAGCTGTTACTTTGTACTGTCTGATTGTAAAATACTCTGTCAGGGTTTTTATTGGCAATTTATTTTCAGATGTTTTTGGAGAAAGTTGAAATAATGCTGGTGAAAATACATTTAGACTTTGCATTGAATTTAAACACATTGTCTTTTATTTTCTTAAGGACAAAGGAAGGCAACAGTTCTTTCCCTCTTCTCTTTATTTTTTTAAAAATAAGAAAGTGGAACGAGGAAAGCACAGTGTCTTTTCTGTTTGGACTGAAAAATTAGTTATGGTTTGGAAATAAAGTTAATGAACAGCATGTCTCACTGCTTGTTAACCAGTAGTTACCTTTGAACATGAAGAGCAAGAAGTTTTGAAAATTTAAAACATATAGTTGTAAGGTGTGATTCATATTATTTCCCCAAGGTTTCATTTTCAGCTTTATTTTATTCTACGACTCCATGATTAAACATTTATTTGGTGCTTGCAAAATGAAACAGTCCAGACTGGAATAAACTATTTGCTGTTGCTGATGTATTGCCATGAATATGCATTTAAATTTTCCCAGTGAAGCAGAAATGTACTGTCCCAAGAAGCTCTTTCTGAAGGAAAAACTTCTGGAAAGGTCTATATTTCTTTGAATTTTCATAATAGTGGAATATATTATGCCCAGTGAGTCGTTAAGAATCGGGGCTGGAAGGAGTCCTGACTCCCCTGTTAACTAGCTCTGGAGCCATCGGCAATTTACTTCATCTTCCTAAGCCTCAGTTTTTCTCACCTGTAAACTGAGAATAATAAAAATCACACCTAATCCATAGACTCCTGGGGATTATATAACTGAAAAAAGCTCTAAATGTGACACGTAGAATTTGCTCCACAAAACATCAATTAGTAGTAATACTGATTTTTGAAATGCGGTGGCAGAGGAGTTTACTTTCTGTATCCAAATAAATATGGTTATATGTTACAAGAATATTTATTAGCATGGGTGATGTTTTTGCTCTGCGCCACAGTAGTTGTATATTGTTGGTTGCTTCTTCTAGACTGCAAGCCTCCTGGTTGAAGGACCAGCTCTTACCTGTCAGCCTTTCCATGCCCCAGAAGTACCTGCATAGCGGGTCCTCAATAAGGTGTACTGAGTTGCACTAGGAAAGTGTAGGCGGAAGGCCAGGTCCAGCCTGTCTCATTGCCGGCCTTGTCTCAGAACTGTCCTCACAATTGTTGAAGGAGGGTCGGGCTAGGGTTTGGCATTTCTCTTTCCACCAGGAATTGAAGCTGCCAAGAGGTTGTCACAAAAGCCAGGGCCAGCCTTCGAGTCTGAATGAATCTGGAAAGTAGAGCAGATTTGGAAGACAGAAGGTAGTTCATTTCGCAGGGTGGCCAGATTAGTTTCTCTTTATTTTTTATAGTAAATATTTAAAATTATATGGCCAGAACTTGAGATTCAGATCTGCAGACTGCCAGAATCCAGGCTGAAGAAACCAGCAGTGGGAACCTCAGTACTAATGATCAAATCAGCAAGGGAAATACAGGAGTCTGAGTCTCAGGACCTAACTAAGAGAAGTCTGACAGTGTCCGAGGTGGGAGCAGTCGGCTCACCAGCTTCAGCTGTGGATGACATCAGTGCTGCTGATTTTTCCAGCCAACTAGGATGAAATGAAATTTAAGCAAATAAACACTGCAAGCTTTCTGTATAGTTTTGTAAAGGCAGAACTGACAGAGCCTGCCTACTAAGTCCAAGAAGTATGCGGAGAACCACCATTAAATCCATCTCCACATTTGCTCCCTTTCCCCTCTGATAGCCAGCCAGTGCTCTGTCTGCCCCCAGCTCATCCATCGGTGCTAGATTTTTAATTTCTGTATTTTTCTAAATCTCCAAAATCATTCAGATGCATTTCTGAATCTTTTTGAATAAATTCATAGATTCATAGTATTGACTAAGTCCTTGATACTTAGCGTTGAAATTTCCTCTAAGGAAATATTAGGATTAATATTAATAATCAACATTCTTACCAAATAACGTGCATGGCCCTTGTCATGTCTTTTGCTGACTTTTCTAACAGGAACCTACTGAATATCTATATTAATTTCTATTGTAGCATAGCAAATTACTGCACAATACTGGCTTTAAACAATAAGTATCTGTTGTCTCCTTTCAGTAGCCGGGTCATGGCTATGTTCCCTGCTAAGTTTTCTTTTTTAAAAAAATTTAAATCTTTGTTGGTACATTATAAATACACATCATCATCACATTCAACATTGAGAGTTTGTACCAGAATATGACATGACTTGATTCTCGTTTTTTCCCCTTTCCACCTGCCCTGCAACCTCCACCCCATATACATAATCTTTGTTACCTTTTTTCTTTATTACTGTCACATTCTTTTTCCCCTCGTTAATCACCCCTACACCTTCTTTCCATTTAAATATTTTCTGTTTCACAATATCAACTATATAACACACTCTGCTAGGTTTTCTGTGAGGCTAAAACCAAGCTTCAGCTGAAACTGCAGTTCACATTTGGGGTGGAGAGTGTTTTTCCAAAGTTCACTGGTTATGGACAGAATTCATTTTCTTCTAATGCTTTTTATTCATTAAGTTTCTTTTCTGTGTGTGTGGATTAGAAGGCACCGCTGCTCACATTTAGTAGTGAAAAACAGATATGGAGATTTAACACTATTTTGCTTGTTATTATATGTTAAAATTTTTTTTTAAATTGCCGAGTGCTGATAGGTATATTTAGGGAAGCTAAATGTTGTCTCTCAGCATTCTTCTCCTTTCCAGAGTGTGCCTATTACTTAAACTTGACCAGCAGAGATGCAGTAAACCCTAATAGCCTTTACAACTATGTTCTGTGCAACTGTAGCCACAAGTGTTTTTTGAACAAAGCATTCCATGATAAGTTTGGAAAAAATTGCATTTCATATTCTTAGTCTCTCCATTGCCCCTCTGGAAACTCATAGTATACATAAACACATTTTTTTTTTTGTACCAGGGATCAAACTCAGGACCTTGCACTTACAAGGCAGGCACAGTGCCACCGAGCCAAATCCCCAAGCCATCCATGAAAAGTTCTTAAGTAAAGGACTTACTTCAATTAGTAGACCAACATTTTCTTGACGACTGAGCTGTGGCAGTGCTGATTAACACACACCTTTCCCTGCATCAATCAGGTTAAGCAGAGTTGAGTGGGTCATTTACAAGTTGGGTAGCAATCAAAGCCTGAAGGTATCATCTGTAGTGATTGAGAACAAATCCCCTAAATGTGTAGGATGCTCTCTTCCACTTGGCAAAATGCGGGTGAGGAATTAACTACATTTAAACCCTCAGTTCTGATGAGATTCTGTCATTTATTTTACTATAAAAAGTAAAGGAAAATTTTCTTAGGAGTATAATTTTGTTAGGAAATAATAATAAAAACCAAGACAAAAAACATTGAGAGTCATCTGCTGGACCTCTGAGAAACAATTGGATCAGGAGACTCTATGAATTTTTAAATACCATATAGCATGAACATATGTAAACATAGGCAGATGGTTCTTAGTGTAAATGGTAGATTTAGATGTATATTCCTGTATGTCTGACAAACAAGGTTGGTGGCTGAATGTAAGGAAAGGGAAAAGAGAAGTTTAACTAAACAGTCATGATAGAAGAAAATTAAGCCCATGAAAGGGAAGAGGTGAGAGCCTGGAATGAGATGCTCTAACCAGCAGGCCTTGTTCAGGAATGTAGAAATAACCTTCTAATAGGTATGATGTAGACAGATTCTTTGGCTGAGGGCAGAGGGCAGATCAGGAGAGGAAACTGCTGCAAAGACCAAGCCTGAGGCCTGTTGGGAGTATGTCAGATTGATGTCTACGGACGGGAGAGGAAGGGCTACAGGGCCACGGGACTCATGAGGTTTGATTGTTGAGGGAGAAGGAAAAACCAGAGGTAATCCAGGATAATCTCGGAAGAAGATGGTAGTACAGTCACAGTGCTGAAGATGTATGCCAGAGTAGGGATTTATACACAGGTGAAGTGACGGTTTCCACTAGGGCTGCTGATACCTGGGGAAAAGGCCTCTGTTCCTTCTTTTATTAGAAATAGTTTCATTTCATGCTAATCATATTTACTCTTATATGATTTCCCTGGACAAGTATCTGGTACTCAATTTAACACAACATCTACCTTGTTCAATGGTGAATTAATTAGAATCAAAACATTTGTACTGCTTTTCTGCCTCTGTTTATTCTTTAATGAGGGTAAGAGGTGATCCCTGTTTCAACTCCAGCACCTATATCCACTTCCTGCTCCTTGATTGCTTTTGTTTGTTTGTTTGCATCATAGCTTTTAATTTTGCTTTTGTTTTTGGGGGACAGCATCTCACTGTATAGTTCAGGATGGCCTCAGACTCATCATGTAGCCCAGACTGGCCTCAAACTCACAGCCAGCCTCCTCCCCACCTCCCCAGTGTTGAGATGTGTTACCACCCCTGGCTCCATCATAACTTCTGAAGGAAGTACCTGGGTTTGATTAAATTTAGCACACTGTTAAAATATAATGATTTAAAATGAAAGTGTTTTTGATTTTTTTGTTAGCTTTCTTGAAAAAGGAGCTAAAACTAATATCCACATGGATACTTCTTTGATTTTCATGCTTTTAATGACATATGACATGCGTGCCAGGCTTTTGATGGTGTGAGAGCCACTGTGGCTTTGCAGTTATGACTTGTTACTTGCCTGGTCTTGGTCAGGTTACTTCTTTCTTCTAAACATCAGCTCTCTCTCAATGATAAAAAGAAGATAATAGTGCTGTTTCTTTCCTAATGGGATGGTAATGGTTAAGAAAATATGTGTAAGGGCTTAATACAGTGCTTGACACCTAGGAAGTACACAGTAAGTAAGGATTACTATTACTGATACTACTGGAAATAGAGGTAACATACAGGTCTATAATAGAGATGGCTACCAATTTTAATTATTTAGAAAAGAATCAAGACACAAAGGAGAATTTAAGAAATAAGATTCATTTGCTCTAAATGTCTGTTAAAGTTTGTGAACTTGGCAAGACTTTACTTCCTTGTGCTATGAAGAAATCAGTACTCTGTGGCTGGCCTTACAAGAAAGTGACAAGGATGAGAGCATTTATACTGAACCACTGGACTGTGATTGCAAAGTAGGAAATACTTTTTCCAGCTGGTGTATATCAGTGTTAATCCAGGCACAATCACTGGACTCAATCTTTTTGTCTGCCCTTTTTCAACTTTTATGAAACTTTCCGTGTTTCTTAGCCTCTGTTGTGAGAAAAAGGACATGGCAGAAAACTTGCTTTCCAAGGATTCATCGAGGAGAAAATCATGAGGCAGCAGTGCTGGATCCCAGAGCCTGGCATATGATAGGCAAAGCCAGTTTTAAAAAATTTTCTTCATGGCCCGGGGAGTTAGCTCAGTGGTTCCAGTGCCTGTCTTGCAAGCGCAAGGGCCAGGGTTCGATCCCTGGTAACCACATACCATACTGGGTGTGGAGACTCATGCCCAGCAGCAACCAGTACCACGTACCACAGTGCCGGGCATGGTGGCTCACGCCTGTAATCCCAGCACTTGGGAGGCAGAGGCAGGAGGATTGCTGTGATGTGAGTTGGAGGCTGAGCTCAGGGCCAGCCTGAACTACAAAGTGAGACCCTGTCTCAAAAAACCTAAAAAAAAAAAAAAAATTTTCTTCTGACCTAAGCGAACTTCCCTCAAAACTTGCTTCTTATTGGTGTAAACTTGAGCCACTAGTTGTGTAAAAAGATTATCAAAGGAAGGTGACATGAGGTTCCTGTCTTTAAGCAAATGATCTCTAAATGACAACCCTTGGGATCGTGAAGATGAGTAAAGCCATAACAAATAGGGCCTGAAGCGCACTAAGGAACAGGCCCATGAATAAATTGTCTGGGGCAAATGAAAATGAAAAGTAGCAATTAACAAAACCCAGAAGGACGGCTGGGTTTCTTATGATGTCCATGATATGGCATTAGCCAAAGAAAAGTGGGCTTTTATACTTTTTATTAAGCAGATATTCCCTAGGGTCTTGGGTTTTTGTTGTTATCCAGGCAAGTAAGGAGATGAAAGTCTTACCCAAAGATACCAAACTGTAGCACCCTAAAAACTTAAATACAAAAGGTAACTTTTAGTTTTACACATTTCTCACATCACCAGGTAGAGGGATGACTTATGAGGAGTCAGTGTCACGATGGCCTAAGACCGAATCCATGCATGAACTCTTCACCGCTCTGTGTCTTTGGGAAGATTTTTTGACCACTCAGAGCCTCAGTTTCTAAGTCTTTAAAATGACACAATAGCATTATCTATCTTAGAGTTTTAAGGATTAGACACTACTTAAAAACACTTAACCTGGGCGGGGAATTTAGCTCAGTGATTCGGAGCCTGCCTTGCAAGTGCAAGGGCCTGGCTTCATCCCCGGTAACCACATACAGTACTGGGTGTGGAGACTCACGCCCACCAGCAACCAGTACCACATACCACAGTGCTGGGCATGGTGGCTCATGCCTGTGATCCCAGCACTTGGGAGACAGAGGCAGGAGGATTGCTGTGAGTTTGAAGCTGAGCTCAGGGCCAACCTGAACCACAAAAAGTGAAACTCTGCCTCAAAAAAAACTCTTCACACTTCTTTTAAAAAGCACTATTTGATATGTAAGGCATAGATACATGTTAGCTATAACTGTTTTGATAGTTTGGTGGGTAAGAGCATGTAGACTCAGACAGCCTAGGTTTGTGTCCTAGATCACCTACTACTCAACACAAGTTATGTTTTAGTCTTTATATTTATGAAATGGTTAAACTTTTTGCACTTCCATTATCAGATTTCTGTGACAAATGAGAATTTGCAGAGCACTTCATAATTCCCTCAGGTCCTGGTATGTATTGAATACGTATCTTTCTTTTTCTTGTCTTTAGATTTCAAAGATAACATTCTCTTCAGGCAGAAAGTTGGGAAATCTGAGCGTGAAGGCACCTGGGATTTATGTGCCCCTTCTGTTGCTGGAAAGTCTTTCCCAGGTCTTGAGCTGGCCCCTGAACAGCATAGTCAGTTGTTTCCAAATTCATTCTCCAGACCACGGTGTTCTATAGCAGATGTTGGCAACACATCAGGTTCCAGGAAAGTACATGAATCACCATGGGACTCTCAACTCTGTACTCCTGAATCTCATTAAAAAAATGTGATTCTGTTAGCAGATCTCCTAAATATCCATCTTTCTTCTTGTTCTCACTTCCTTTCATCACACAGCACTCCTGGCACCCCTCTACTGTTTTCTTGTCTCCTTGGTCTCTAGGCCAAGGCCTCCGCTTCTGCTGCCTTTGGTCCAGTCCCAAAACACATATAGCCCTTTCCCACCTAGACCCTTCTCTTACCTGATTCCTTTTTACCACCTTTCCCCTGCTTTCTTCTAATACCTGCTCCGCTAGGAGCATGCCTTGTGCCTCTACTGTCTTCACCTTTGCCCTCCTCTCTTTTTCTGTACAGCAGGTTCTTTCCTAACTGAAGACATCGTGTACAGTTCTCTACCGTCCTCACCTGTGGATACTCCATCTTTGGGTAAGGAGGATATTTGGCTTTCTCAACTGCCTTGTTCTGGGAGTGGATGACTGAATTGCCATGGTTATGTATCTTAATTTTCTTGTTGTGAGACAAAATATTCAACCTCCAAAGTTAGAAGAAAGGTTTATTTCAGCTCCTAGTTTATAGAGGTTTCAGTCCGTGGTTGGCTGGTGCAGGATAGGGCAGTGTGGCAGTGGGGCATTGTAGAGGAGAAATAGTTCATGTCATGACAGGGCGGGCAGAAAAGCATCAACAGCAGAAGCAGCAGCAAGCCTGCCTGCCCACTGTCCCTTTTTAGTCCATCCTGTCCACAAGCCTATTCATTGATGCTACCCATGCTCAGTGGCTCCCTCAGTCCCAGCATCATACCTTTAATCCCAGCATCACACCCATAATCCACATTAACACGTGGTAATCCAGCCATCTTTAATTTCCACATCTGTGACCACCTGAGGCTTTCGGGGGCATCTAGAAACAAGTCATAAGATCATATGACTCTCGTGGAATATTTATGTTATCTGTCCAAGGTCCTTGCTATAGTTTTGCCATATCTCATTTCCCTCATCCTAGACCAAGTGTGTACCTAGAATAGGGCCTGGCACATACTAGGCAAGTGATGATGAACCTGTTAGAGATTGAGTGCCCAAACTGCAACCCCAAACCCCTTTTTTATTTATTGCAAAGTGCTAAGATGCAGTTACATAAACCTGAATGTCCAGTCCTAGGCTGCTGGGGCACTGTGGCTCATGTGCTGACTGAGAGGGCTCTGTGAGCTCAGTCTACAGCACCTTGCCATAAATTCACCACCACGGTACTACTGTACTAAGCATTCTGCTGTGTGCTGAGTGAACAGAATGAACATTTTCTACCTATCCTGACCCCATTTTATTACTCTTATGTGTTGAATTGTTGAGGATATATTTGTGGAGATGTCTAGGATGGCTCACAGAATGTCTAGGGAGCACAGAATGAACAAGAATAAAGTCCGTCTCTACTCAGAATATGCAATGAAGTGAAGGAGAGTTGAATTGTGTAAATAATTATCGCTAGAATAAGTGTTTGCAAAATCAGTACAGGGGCCTAACCCATGGGGAGGGAGGTAGTAAGTGTGAATTTGCATAGTTATGTTCAACTGTACTAGGGGTGCCATTAGCTATGAGTGAAGTCAAAGGGGATGGGAAGAGGAGGACACCGTGTTCTAGCCAAGGTGAGTGTCATGTACAAAGGTCCTAGAAATCAGGAGTGTGAAATGTGTTGAAGGGCTGAAAGACCAGAGATGCAGAAACAGAAGGAGGGTGGCAGGTAAGTGTGCTAAGAGGTAGGCAGGGATAGGTTCTGACTTCAACATTGTCTTACTTTTCTCATTGCTGAGACAAAATACTCAACACCCACACATTAGGGAAGGGAAAGTTTACTTAGCTCTTAGTTTGTAGAGGTTTTAGTCCATAATTGGCTGGCTTCAAGGCAGGGTAGCAGATGGCAGAGGGGCATGCATTCATAGTGGACAAAAGATAGAAAAAGCAACAAACGACCTTGACAGTGTCTTTTTTTCTCTTTTATCCAGACTACTTTGGGCATGTACTACTCACACCTTTAATCCTAGTGCCCTTGATCCTAGTATTATATCATGAATCAATTCCAGTCCCATGTACTCTAGATCCAGCCACCTCTGAAAATCCCCACCTGTGACTGCATGAAGCTTTGAGGGGCCTTGTGGACACAAGATGTAACATTCTACCCCTGCTGTCTGAAAGAATCAGCCACATCCCTTTATGCAAAAGGCATTTAGTCCATCTCCAAGAGTTGCCAAAGTCTTAATAGTTTCAGCATTGCTGAAAATTCCAAATCTAAAATCTCCAAGATTTAATGCATACTCCTAGCTGTGAGCCCCTATATGAATGAAAAGAAAGTCAAACATTTCCAACACTCAGTGGCACAAGATAGACATTTCCATTCCAGAAGTTACAGGCAGGATACAAGGAATGGAACCAAAATAAGTCCAAAGTCCAGCAGGGCGGACGTTAAATCCCAGCAGCCCCAGGAATCTGTGGCAAGCTGTGAACCCCGACATCCTTGGGTGGCTCCATGCCTGGCAGCCTGCCGGTGGGTGTGGCTCCCATGGCTTCTCTCTGGGGCCGTTGCTGCCCACCCCTTGCAGTTTCCTCAGACAATCCATGCTCCTCCTGGGTTCTCTAAATTCTGAGGTCTCATGCACCTTCAGCTTCACAGTCACAGCTTGTCACCTGCACTCTCAGAGCACACTGCCTGGCCTCCCAGGTCTCTTTCTCAAATCTGAGTGGAAGCCTTCCTAGCCCCACCACCTTTGCATGCTGCCTGCACCTAAAATCAGTGCCATGAGAATGATGCCAAGGTCTTTTGCCAGCAGACTTCCTTCTATTTTTTGCTGTAGGAGTTTAGTGCCTATGAACGAAATCCTGAGGAAACTTCCTGGGCCGTCACCATTCCGGAGCATGGTGCTCTAGAGCTGTTTTTTCAAAGGAAATTTCTTTCACCTTTCACCTTTGCAGCTCTTTTTTTTGAGACAGGGTCTCACTTTGTAGTTCAGGCTGACCCTGAGCTCACCATGTAGCCCAAACTAGCAATCCTCTCGCCTCTGCCTCTGCCTGCTGAGTGCTGGGATTATAGGCATGAGCCATCACACCTGGCATGGTGGCATGGGGTACTGATTGCTGGTGAGCTTTAGGCATCATGCCTGGCATTGCTGTGTGTGGTTACCCGGGATCAAACAAGGGACCTTGTGCTTGCAAGACAGACACTGGAATCACTGAGCTAAATCCCTGGCACCACTTTTGAAACTCTTTTTTATTTATTTATTTTTTAAGATTTTTTGAGACAGGGTCTTGCTTTGTGGTTCAGGCTGGCCCTGAGCTCAGCCTCAAGCTCACATCACAGCAATCCTCCTGCCTCTGCCTCCTGAGTGCTGGGATTAAAGGCGTGAGCCACCACACCCGGCACTGTGGTATGTGGTACTGGTTGCTGCTGGGCGTGAGTCTCAACACCCAGTATAGTATGTAGTTACTGGGGATCGAACCCGGGTCCTTGCGCTTGCAAGACAGGTGCCGAAACCACTGAGCTAAATCACCCACCCACTTTTGCAACTCTTGAGCGTGAAAAGGGTGGAGAAGTATTGCTGCTTCTTGTAATACCCTCAGGCCATAGTTTCTATTCTACTGTTCCTTCTTAGCAATAAAGACCTCCTATCCTCTATCTTTTTACTCCACAACTTTATTAAGTAGGGCCTTCCTTTCTGGCCAAACCCACCATGTTTTAAATCATTCTGCTGGGCTCTTCACTTTAGTCTCAACATAAATCTGGCTAAAAGCCCCAATAGTAGCCATACCACAGCCTTACCATTAGACTGCCTTGAAATTTCTTCTGCAAATTAACAAGTCCATCACCCTTACTCTCATTCTCAGGACATGAGCAAAATACAGACCATTACACATCCTCTGGTATCCAATAGCCGATACTGTCCTCCTTCCCAGCAGAAATGTCCCAAAGCTAGTTTTTACCAGCAGGATTTCTATCAGCCTTCTGGTGTTCTGCACAGACTCAGGTGTTCCTGCTCTACTTTTTTAGCTGGCATCTTGAAACCTTTCTTAACCTTTCTCCTTCCCACAAGCAAGCTCCAAAAGCTCCTAAACCACGTGGTGAGGTACAGTCACAGCAACAACCCTTTTCAGGATGTCGAGCCCTGTCAGAGTTACTTCTCTCACTGCTGAGATTAAATAACCAACACCCACAAATTAAGGAAGGAAAGGTTTGTCTATCAGTTTGTAGAGGTTTCAGTCTATAATTGGCTGGCTCCAAGGCAGGGTAACCTTGGACAGTCACTCTCCATGTTTTATGTCCCATTTCATATTCTCACTCAGCTTTCCCTTTACTCTCCTTTGTGTGGTTATGCATGACAGAAGGGCAACAGTTCATTGGACTGAAGACAGAAAAAGCAACAAAGGAACTTGGCAGAGTCTTTCTGCCTCTTTTATCTTATGCAGACTACTTTGGGCAGTACCATTCCTACCCTTAATCCTAATGCCTTTGAGCCTAGGACTGCACCATGAACCAACTCCATCATCACATACTCTAGACACAGCACCTCTGAAAAACTCCACCCATGACTACATGAGGAGTTAGGAGACTTCTAGACACTAGCCATAACAAGCATTCATTCTGATATTCCTTAACATTGTTGCTGTCAGGTCTGTACAAGGGATTCCTTGCCATTTCTTTTTCCCTGTAAAAACCTTTTGCTTTTCCCTCGGCTCTGCATGATGACATTGATGAGACTGAAACAAACTTGTCAGAGCAAAGAAGAGTAGTTGAAGTGAGTGTGAGTTTTGCAGTGACAGATCTGTGGTTCAGATCCTAGCTTCACCCTCATGCTGATGACATTTGGCAAGTTACTTTAACTTGTATAAGCTACTGTCTGAAAATGCGAATAATAATCTTTACCCTTGTGGATATTATAGAGTGAGATAAGTGAATGCAGTAAAAATGCTAAATGCAAAATTCAGGCTGTGTGCATTGCTCCTTGTGTGACTATGCATCTGGAAGGGTGAGAAGCTGTTAGAGTCATAGTAGAGTAGGAAACGGCACCCCACCCCCTTTTCTACCTATTCTTGATTGTGTGTCTGTGTGTGCACTTCGCACTGATTGTTTTCTTAGGGTATAATCCAAATCTATTCTTCCCATTCCTTGTTCTGCCTTCAAGAGCATTTGGTTCAATGCCCAGTTCTTTTCTTAGAAGCATCGCCTCTGTTTTTAGGTCTTATATAGTATCCCTGACAGTCACTGTCCATGTTTTATATCCCATCTTATATTCTCATTCAACTCTTCCTTTACCTGTTCTAGACTCTGGACTTTTTTTTTGCCTGGCCACTGAAATCCAATTTTCTGTGTTTCAGTTATCCATTAGTGTCATTCCATACTCTGGAATTATATTAGATAGATGATGGCATGTGTTCCTTCACCTCCTGTGACCCACTGGCTTTGGACACTTATTATCAAGGGAAACAATCCTCATTTTTCTATGCTAGATCCAGGCTCATGCATAGCCCTCTCTTGGTCTCATGCCATATGTGTAAAGCTTCATGCTGTTTCCATGCTCATTTCTCCTTGAATGACAGGCATGATGATGCTTGGTTTCCCAGCATCAAATCGGAGTACACACCTTGAGAGGGAATTATCTCCATAGGCCTGGCTCTATATGTACTTTGGTCAAGTTGCACACTTAGAAGTTACAGCATCATATTTTCCTTTCTCATGGAATTGTGCAGTTTCTGAAATAACAGTTGTTCTTCATTATCCCTAAGACTCTAACATTTTGTTCAGGAAGTCCAAACTAAAAGACATCGAACTAATAGTTATCAAAATTCATTGAAGATTACTACCTCCAAGAGAAGATAAGGTTAACCTGCACCACTTGGGAGGAGTAGGGCACTGGTCTCCTAGAGAGGGTGGAGACCTGGGAATAATTTGAGAAATAGGATTTTAGCCTCACATTGTCTGGGGAAGGTCCCATGATCAGCTGATAAAGTTAGCAAGGCAGCCTCTGTCTGTCCTAGGAGAGGCTTTCTGGATATCTTTATAGGAGCAAAATCAGGGTGTTCACAGCTTTCCTCTGCCTTTGACCAGTGAAAGATACATCTTTTTCTCTTCAGTGTACTGTTTTCATATCCTAAAGGGGTTATAGTTTGGCTAGTTGAGTGAGAAGTTACATTCATTTATAGAATTTGGAAACCTAGGGGAAGGAGGAAATCACATTTTGTAGAGTACTTTGTAAAAGCTAAAGGCTAAAAAGAAATTAGAGAGAGAAAGGAAACGGTAATGGGCTCCTCTGGTGATCTTTAGGAAGAGCAAGTGAAGATTTGATTTAGTAATGGGCTTTCTCTTTTTTATTCATCAAGAATAGTGTTTGACATTTGGGAATCTTTAGTAGATATGTGTTTAATTAATTCATTGCATAGTACTTGTGATTGTTAGAATTATAGCCCTAAAATGCTGATGTACTGCTTGCAAGTCCTTACTGACACTATTCGCAGTATTATGGGTCTGGGAGCATGATCTTTGGACACCTTGAGTCTATAGTAGTGACAGTGTTAATGGAGAGGCAGCAGAACATGTACTGATCCATCCCTAACTTCACCAATGACTGTGCCCTCCTGTTATGGGCCAGTTCAGGACCAAGGACAGCATCCAGTGGTTGCTTCACATTATCATGCCGTTATTCTCACTCTTGTGTAATTTCAACATCCCTGATCCCTGTCTTTCCATTATACCCTTTTCTTATCACTATTTCCATTCTCTCTGTAATACACTCAACTTGGATTAATCCTTTAGTGCCTCTTTTATTTCTACACATGAAGAGCTAAGTATTATGGGAGAAAAATGACAAACACCGTTTCACAGTCTTGTAACACCATTTAGAAGTCCTAAACTGTCTTTTGTTGTCATTCTCTACCCCAGGTCCAACAGTGGCTATTTTAGACCTGCATCATTCTAGCCATTCACACCTTTGCCTTCCATTTCAGTCCAGTATGTGATTTAGTCTCCTGCTTCCATGAGAAATTGAGGTTTACAAGATGATAATTTCTTTTAGCTTTTTAAACACTCATTGTGTTCCTACCTTCAAAGGAAAAGAAATCTCCCTCGCTCTAAATCTGATTTTTCTTCCTCAGGTCCTCTGGGACCAGCCTTTGCTCCACAGATATTCTCCACCTTCTTTTGGCCTCTTGGGTCCCTATCTAACATACTGATCAGTGTTGCCTGACAACTGTGAGTTCTGTTGCAGTCACATGGATCATTATTTAAAGATACAGATCTTGGGCCCTCTTCCAGGCAAATTAAATTAGAGTTCTTCATTTTGGGTCCTTGGAGCTACACATTTAATGAGTTTCTCATTTGGGAGATGCTATTAAAAGTTCTCCCCTAAGCCATCTTCATTTTTTTTTTTTTGAGATAGGGTCTTGCTTTGTAGTTCAGTTTGGCCCTGAGCTCACTGTGTAGCCCAGGTGAGCCTTGAACTCACAGCAATTCTCCTGCCTCTGCCTCCAGAGTGCTGCAATTATAGGCATGAGCCACCACAACCGACATTTTGGTATGTGATACTGATTGCTGGTGAGTGTGAGTCACCACACCTGGCATTGTTGTATGTAATTACCAGGGATCAAACTCAGGACCTTGCACTTGCAAGGCAGGCGCTGGAACCACTGAGCTAAATCCCGGCCCCCTCAACTTTCATTTTAAAGCCAGAAAGCTATTTCCAAAATGCACTTCTGCTTACATCTTACATGTCAAAAGCCCCTCAAGATTTTTTTACTTTGTACAAGTTAGGCTCAAGGCAAAACACACACTGGCACATCAAAATGAATGGTTTGCAGACTGTATAATGAGAGTATTTACAAGGATATAAATATCTGGGACACAAGGTAAAGCCAGAGCAGTGTCCAGGGCTGACATCAGGAGTCCTGAAGGTAAAAAGAAGGAGTGATTTCTTATTTAGAGAGACAGGGCTGCCTGATCAAACCTGTAATTAGTGGAGAGAGGCAACCACCTGCTGTAAATGGCAGGAGAGGCATAGGATAATAATGCTTCATTTCCTCTTGCAAGAGAGCCTCCCTGTAAATCCATGCTAGTGCTCCCTGTCGGTCAAAGGCAAGGAGCAGTAGTTCGGTCTATACTTACCAGCATTTGTGGAATAGGGCAGAAAGAAAAGGGAGGCGAGTGGGTCTTGGAGGATGGAGGACATGCAAACAGAAGTTATTTATCATCGTTTCTGACTAGGGCTCCCAAGACAAGACCAAACCCTCAAATTGGCCACGATGTCCTCTCTGTCAAGCTTTCTCCTTCTGCCTGGAGCCCTTCCCTGGGCCATTCTTTGGCTTTTCTTTTGCTTATCTTCACTCTACCCCTTTGCCCACATAGTGGGCATGTGCCTAATGTCCACTCTGTTCTTGGGCACCTAAGAACTGCCAAGCTTTCTGCAAAGCCAAACCCAAGTGTCACAGTTTAGGGATGAAAAATCCTCCACAGGGCCATGTATTCAAAGCTTGGTCCCCAGCTGATACAATTGGGAGGTAGTGGAGCCTTTGAGGGATGGAATCCTGTGAGTAGTCATTAGGTCAGGCATTGAAGGTATGTCCCTAAAGGAGATTTTGAGGCCCTGTCCTTTCCTATTTCTCTTTTCCCCTGGTGTGTTATTCAAGTGGCTTTGCTCTACCAGGAGTTTCTGTCATGATGTGTCATAAGGATGCCTTGCCTCCGTAAACATGAGCAAAATAAACCTTGTCTGTTGATAAGTTAATTGTGTCAGGTATTTTGTTACAGTGATGGAAAGATAACTAACACACCAAGTGACACCATCCAGGGATGTCCTTCTTCAGCATCCCCATGAAGTTGAACTGTGCTCTGTCATAGCCCATACCTATCCATCAACCTCCTAATTGCTAACATGTGTGGAGTACTTACTATACGCAGCACTGACACGTTCACATATGCTAATTAATTAAGTTCTTACAGCTACTCTGTTATCCCCATCCTACGGATGAGGATACTGAGGCACAAAATGGTTAAGTGAATTTGTGCTGGATTACCATAATAGCTGATGGAGCCAGAATTTGAAACACGAAAGCCTAGTTCTAAGCTGCTAAATTTCTCTGCAATAATACCTCATGTGCCAGTACCAGTCAGTTGCATTTATTTGTACGTGTATTCCTCTACTAAAACATAAACTCTCCAAGAATAATAAGGCTTTATTTATCTTTTTGTCTGTCTCCTAACTCTGCCCCAGTGCTTAACACACAGGTTGGCTGAGGAGGTGTTTAATAGCCGATGAGGAGGACTGAAGGAAGAGGATCCAGGCCACATCCCCTCCTTCCAGTTGAGAAGGCTGCAACTCAGAGAAGCCAAATCACTTGTGCCAAGTTATACTCTGCTTTATTTCAATATGGGTTTGACTGACTGCATTTCTCTACCCTATCAGGCTGCATTCTAGAGAAATACAAAACTTTCATGCTGTACAGCTGTCCCCAACAAAAATATAACAACCCACAGAACCAGTTTTAATGAAATGGCATCATTTCAATAGCTAGAGACTGAGTAGCATTTTCGACCAGAATCCAAAGCAGAAACTCTACTCAGAAGAATGAGCAATAGCTAAAGAATAGAGATGGGGAGAGATTTCTAGGTCCCGCCTCAAGTTAATAGCCAAAGAGTAGAGACTGAAGAATCACAGTTCTGGAAGGAGATGCCAGCTATTTGCAGTGAGGTATTTCTACAGAACCTCACCTAATTCTCCCTCTTTGTGAAGCCAGGACTCAGGCAGGTAGACAGATGAGGGTCATGATTTTAGGAGTGTGTCTTCTGAGGTATTGAGTAGGACATAACCAAAGCTAGGCTCTGAGGACAGCTTTCCAGGGCTTCAGTTCAGAAGTGCTAAAATCTTTCTAGAATGTGTCAGAAATAAAATACTGGGTAATTGAGTAGTCTATAGGCAACTCCTGAAATGACAGAGGAAAGAGGAGTTTGTCCTTTCCCATGAAAGAATCTTTGCTTCAAATAAAAATTGTGCAAGGCATGCTCACCCACGCTGGCCAGTCTCAGAGCAGGGACAAATGTGCAACCAAAGGTATCGGCCTCAGCCCAGCGAATGGTCCACTTTCATTGTCAGGTGCTGTCAACCAAAAGTGAAATGATAATGAATTTTCTTTTTATCTAAATTTTGAACAGTTAAGGTGCCTAGTATAGAAAAATAATGAAATCAATCAATCAATCATTAAATCCCTTACTTTTAAACATGGAGTTATTTGCATATTTTCTTTTTAACAGAAGATCACTTCTCATCCTCACCCAACATGTACATGCCATGTAACTCTGTTAAGACATCAGTGTTCGGGATGCCCTGGGGCCTAATATCCCTCTTTCTGAGCCCTCCTCCTCTCCTACTGGATTCATCCTAAGGAAGAAGAGCTGAGATTCTCTTTCTACCCCAGGACCTTGTCCCCTGACACCTACACCTGTAGGCTGGTTTATTCTCTTCCTGGCAGTCTCCCAGCCGGCCCCTTCTCTCCCTTCCCTTTATTATTTTCTCAGTCTAACTCACTAGTTAACAGGTCATTTTCCTCCTGAGCATTTTCCACAGGCATGGAAAAACACTGTTTTGAGCAAAATATACAAGCTTTTCCACGGTCCAATTCCTTTTCACATTGAGCACTCTAACCATTCCTGCTATGCATGTTGATTGGGGAAATTCCACCCTAGTCCTAGGACAGAAGATGTGAGCTCATCATTGCTTCTCCATGCCATTTCCTTAGTTTTGGACCTTTCTCTTTACCCTCAGGTTCTATTCCTTGTTCTTGTTTTTCTCCTTACTGGCCAACAACAATCCTTTTCACTTGATGGTAACTTTGTACATGCTGTGTGTCGCTCACCATGTAAGACCTATTGGTGCTTTAATCTTGAAAACAAATCTTAGAGGAGAAATTACTGTCCTGATTTCATAGATGGACCCAGTGAAATTTAGAGAAGCTAAGTAGTTTGCCAGAATCGATGACTTAGAAGCGCTGGAGCTGAGCCCTGCTCTGGAACATACTGTCAGTTCTGTGAAACGAACTCCTGTTCCAGGACTCGGGGTCCACCTGAGTATGTCCTGTGCAGAACTGCAGGGCTGATGGGGAGGCGTCCTGCTGGCATCCTTCCTACCCCGAGGCCAGGCATAGGATGCGGCTTCTCTGAGCCAGTGGCACCCCTTGAACCTGACTCACTGCTCTTCCTCTCACTTCCTTCTTTGCCCCATTGCCTACCTCCTCCTCTGTGGCTTTTGCTCTTCTCCTGCCACCACCTGCATGCCCACCGTGGACTGCCCTTTTCGCCCATGTCTGGTCACATCAGAAAGTCTTCCTCTTTCTTTGCCTCCTTATTGCTCCTGTCCCCTTTCTTATTATCATTTATTTAGTTCTCTTTCCTCTCCGTTATATTAACTCTTGTTTTTTCCATTTTTATCCTCTGTTTTTACCTTTCTTTGTCTTTCACCTGTTTCATTCCAGTGAGAAGCTCAAACCAAAAAACAAAACAAACAAACAAAAAAACCTGAGATAGCATCTGGACAGCAGAGCCGTGTTCCAGGGCTCTATTTAGGAGGGGCATTCTGCCCAGATTTGCTCCTCCTTCTACCACTTTCTTTTTTGGACAAATGGATAAAACTCTCTTCCTCGGTTTGCCCATCTGCAAAATGTGTATGAGGCTGAAATAAAATGAAATACAATACGCCGTTAGTTTCGGTCATCATATCAATTAGAGTTCACTAGGGGGGAAGCATGCATATACATGATTTACAAGACAATGTTGTCTGCAGAGTCAGGGGTGAAAGGATGTAGAAGGGTTGTCTCCACTGTGGAGAGAGAGGATCCAGTCTGGTCGGAGGTTTGGAGCTCATTGTAGAGTTCCTGAGTGTGTATCTGGAAGGCTGAAGAGTTGCACTGGAAGCCTGAGATGGACGTCTAAAGGTGGTGGCAAAGACTGGAGCTCCTTTGAAGACAAAACATGACACTTTCTTATTTTTCCCTTTTTATTCCATTCAGGCTATAAGCCTGTTGGTTGGTGCCACTCACTGACAGTGAGTCAGTCTTCCAGACACACCCAGAACTGTGCTCATGTGTTTCTTATTCAAGGTGACGCCACAGTGAACAATCACAGCTGTTATTATTATTGTTTGACCTTGAATTTAAAATGTTTGTAGATTGTGCATAGTCTCCCTATCTTACCTTCTCTCTTTCCATCACTCTACTCAAATATTGCTGATTTTGTTTATGTGCTTGGCTTCCTCTTATTTTTATTTTTTAAATCTACATAGACCTAAGCTTACACACACCTTTTTCTGCCACATTTTCATTTATTCTCCCAAACCAATTTTTTCTCCAGCAGCAGTAGTGGCATTTACTTGTACTCATTTTCATTATTGTTGGCACCAAGTCCCACCAAGACAATCTCTCAGGACACAACATAATCTTAAAGTCCAACCAAGAGCTTTATGACTCAGCTGAGGGCCGTCCTTCCTGTGGAAGAAGGCAGAGGGGTAAATTGGGGCACAGTATTTAAAGGGAAAATCTACCACCCCACCCACCTGTTACCAGGTGGTTTCTATGCAGGAGTGGTTAGGTCATTCTATTGTTAAAGCGCAGAAGCAAGTTGTTACAGAAGCCAAAGGAAACAATTAGATCACTGGTTACCATAGGTTAGTACATTCTAAAAACATGCAATCTGTGACTGCATGCATTGGTTGGGTGGGCAGTTCCCAAGGAGACAAGTTCCAGGTTCAGAGGGAGTTTACAGGATATAAGGTGGAGGCTTTTAACAAAATGGCTGTTTCTATGTCAAGTTGGGTCTTTCAGTTATGCTATGTTTTTATAATTGCTGTAAGTTTTCTATCCTTGTTTCTTATGTCATGACAGAGTTTAGGCGAATGTGACCTCATGTCTTCCTGTGGCCCTGCTCTGTGAACTCTCCTAGAGGTGTCCACACTCCCAGCCAGAAGCAGGGGTAAACCGAAGATCCTGTGGGAAGGTCTTACGTCACCTTCCCTCAGTAATAGCTGGGATCCTCCTCTGGTACTTCCACCTGCGGAGTTTCCTCCAGGAGTCCTGCAAACTCTGCTCTACCCACACCCAGCAGTCTTGCTCCTTTTTAAAATCTTTTTTTGGGTCCAATTTAGCAAGTTTCTCTCCCAATGAGTTCATTATAGTTGATCTTTAGATGAAAATGTGGCAAACCATTTTTTCCCATCCCATTAGACTAGCTTAGGACACTAACTTATATTTGTATTACTTTTCCTATGAGCACACATATTCTGAATTCCAAATAACTGAACTTATATACTTGTAAGTAATATGTCTGAAACCATATGGGGTTTAGTGAGTATTAGAACTTGCCAGGAATGGCTCGATGAAAACTTAACCTTGAGTGAGATATAGCAGAGGAGGTCAGCAGAAGTGATATTTCCATGGACGTGTGAATGTACAGAAGCAGAACCACCAGGACACAGAGAAGAGAAGTGGCAAGGAGAAAACATAGTGGGAGAATTTTTACTGCTCAGTAAGGAGGAGCCAACTTAGGAATTTCTCATGTCTCCCCCCCTTTACTACTTCAAGTCAGCATGGCAGTACCAGGCACATCTGCTACCCTTATCTGTAATCCCCATGGCAGATGTTAATAATCACCTCGTGGATCTGGATCATCATTTGTGTTTTTGTGTGGTGCCAGGGATTGAACCCTGAGCCTTGCACATGTCAGGCAAGCACTCACCTTTAAACTGCATCTCTGGCCCCTTGCATTTTGATGACTTCAGATAATGCCCAAGAGTCCTTCTAATGCAGCCTTGCATCAACTTTACTAGTTGTCTACAGCTGAAATGCAGCATGAGATGAATTTGCTGTTTGTGTCCTGGAGTTACTCGCCTGGTGTTTTTTGTCTTTCATTGAGACTGTTTTATGAGGAACTTTATTTATTAAGTGGGAAATATATATAAATAGCCATTTATAGTAGCACTGATATAATCACTCAACTACATTATAATACTACCTTGCCATGATATTCTTTCATAGTGAGACACCAAAGCCCTTTTAACCAATGCTTAAATACGTGGACTTTAGGAGGATGACATCCATTTATTCATGATGTTAATTGCTTTATTTTCCTGGGTCCTATTTTACATTAATCCATTTTTCAGAGTTGGAATTAATTTTCCAAAGAATAAGTTTTAGAATACTAAATGTGGGGCCAGGGATTTAGCTCAATGGTTCTGGCACCTGTCTTGCAAGCGCAAGGACCCAGGTTCGATCCCCAGTAACCACATACCTATATTGGGTGTGGAGACTCATGCCCAGCAGCAACCAGTACCACATACCACAGTGCCGGGCGTGGTGGCTCACGCCTGTAATCCCAGCACTTGGGAGGCAGAGACAGGAGGATTGGTATGATGTGAGTTTGAGGCTGAGCTCAGGGCCAGCCTGAACTACAAAGCGAGACCCTGTCTCAAAAAACTTAAAAAAAAAAAAAAAAAAAAAGAATACTATATGTGGTGGCTATGTTAATAAGCTCTTGCCAAGCATTTTACTCCTTAACAACATGGGTCTGGATGTCATATTTTCCACAAAATCAGTAGGATCAGCAGTGCCTCATTCCTGTGAATTCCCTTCTCTGCCTGCCCTCTTCTCCTTTTTCTCTTGGTTTAATTCTTTCAAGAACTGATACAAGAATAATCATCTTTCCTGCTTGGTCTTTCTTGAATTTCTGCATCCACTATCAAGATTAGGCCGTTTCTTCTCTTGGTTGTATGGCAGAACGGCTAATTTGTTGAGGACATGCCCACCTCGCAGCTCACCTGAGCCTTTCAGGCCAGTGTGTTCTATCTTCCTCATGTCTGCCGCATCCTCTGTCATGCTGAGGTACCAGATGCTTCCTTTTTGAACAGTTGACCCTGATGGAGACATTTTTTGGTAGCAGCCACAAATCATTTTGCAGTACTGGGCTAGAGGACTTTTCATCATGTTCAAATATACTAGTGTTCATTGCTGAGTTATTTGAGGAAGATTAATCAGTGAAGAATTAGTGACAGACACCTGAATGTGGATTTGGGAGCCATTTATCTTGGAGGCTGAATACTTCCCCTGACTAGGGTGCCGGCTTGCTTTCTTTTGCAGTAGCAGTGCTAAGTGGTGAAGGCTTTGCTGTTGGTGTCTGTGTTTCAACCTGAGACTGCTTTGGTTCTAGTAAAGGGAGTGTTTGGATCATGACTGGAATGTATGTGTCATGAGAGAAATGTGCTGGCGTTTCTGGTGGGACAATAGGTGACATCCTCTTCCTGAATGAGGTGGCCAAGGCAGAGGGTTTGGGGAGGCCTGCTCCATGACCTGGAGTGACATTTAGAATGTGTTGGGCTGCTTAGAGTTACTTTCCTGTTGAACATCACTGTGCCTCACTTTTGCATATGGGAAATGGGTCGAAATCGATGGAATTATTGCCCCGTGAAAATAGCCAGTGATTATTTCCTATGAGGCAAGTACCATGCTGAACATGAGCTCATTTGAACCTTTCTGGGAGCTGAAGAACAATCACAATAAGCAGTAACATTCTGATGTTCACTACGGATAAGAGGAAATGATGGCTTGGAGAGGTTGAGTGACATGCTGAAGGCTGACTGTTAGTAAATGGGAAAATTTGAGCTGTGAATCCAAGGGTGTCTTGCCATACAAGAGTCTGTGGTTTTTTGTTGTTGCTTGTTTCTGATTTTGTTGTTGAGACCATTTTTGGGGTTTTGTTTTGTTTTTAGCTTTTAATTTTAAATTTTTATTTATTTATTAATTTTTTGAGATAGAGCCTTGAACTCAGCAATCCTCTTGCCTCTGCCCCCTGAGTGCTGGGATGACAGATGTGAGCCACCATTCAGAGCATTGTGGCATGTGGTACTGATTGCTGGTAAGCATGAGTTACCACACCCAGCATTGTTGTATGTAGTTTCTGGGGATCGAACCAGGGCTCTTGCGTTTGCAAGACAGGTGCCAGAATCACTGAGCTAAATCCCTAGCCCTGATTTTGGCTTTTTAAAATGGGGTCCTACTATGTAGTTCATGGCTGTCTTTGAACTCATTGTATACCCAGGCTGGCCTCAAACTCACTGCAGTTTTACTACCTTGAGCCTCTTGAGTACTGTGATTACAGGCTTGCACCACTACGCCAGCACAGCCTTTTTTTTTAAGGACCACATTTAGCTGCCTCTGGGGTACTTATGAGAACCACATTAAAAAAGAAAAAAAAAACAAAGTAAATAGAAGTGTTGAGACTTCCGTTATTAGAGAACTATTCAGTAGGAGTTAGTTAAGATAATTTTTATTTTCTTGAGAAAATTCACCTGGAGTAAAAACAAGCTGTATAACTCTTAGTGTTTGATATAGCTTTGAAAACTCAAGATCTTCTGAATCCAGTGACACCTGTACTATTGACAGATGATTTCTTAGGTGTCACTGCCTTGTACCACATGGTCCGAGGACAAGGGTATTTTTAGGGTTAGAGGCACCAATAGTTTAAATAGTCAAGGGTTCTGCTGCCTTTTCTGAACTGTACATTGTTGTCTTTTTTTCCTACCAGTAGGTGGAAATAGAACTGAATCTTTCAGCACTTGGTCTTTCAGCTGAATCCTGGCAGGGTTCCTTTAATTTCTGCCTCAAAGGGAAAAAGAATAAAGGAAAAAAAATCCTCAGGAGAGGTTGAGAGTGTAGTTAGAGGAACACAGAGTGGTCAGTTAGGGAGTGCAGTTATTTCCAGTCCGATGATGGGATAATGATTTTAGCCTCTTAGAGGCTAGGGTGCGGGAAGCAGCTGCTGGCAGCTGTGGTGTCCTGTGTGCTCTGCTGGACACTGGCCCCGAGCGAGGCCTTTCCCTGTGTGGATCCACACATCTGTTTCCAAAACTTTTCTTCTCAAATTTAAACTTTTGCCCTTACTATTAAATTGTATATCATGTCTGTTCCCAGAAAGCAAAATGATGAAATAAGAATTTATCAAGTTGGAACAGTTTATAAATGGAGAAAAGAAAGAATGAATACCTGCTTTTCATGATGCCCTTACCTTCCTGATATATTCATACTTCTTTGTAAAACTATCCAGATATTTTTCTAAAATATAAAATTACTACCTACATTAAAATAAAGTTGGCTTAAGGTAATGAAAACAATTCTGGGCAGGAGATTTAGCTCAGTGGTTCTGGTGCCTGCCTTGCAAGCACAAGGGCCTGGGTTCAATTCCCAGTAACCACATACAGAAATACTGGGCTTGGAAACTCACACCTGCCAGCAATCACATACGTACCACGTACCACATACTCCAGTGCCAGGTGTGCTGGCTCATGCCTGTAATCTCAGCACTTGGTAGGTAGAGACAAGAGGATTGCTAGTTTGAGGCTTGCTTGGGCTACATAGTGAGCTCAGTGCCAGCTTGAACCACAGAGACCCTGTCTCAAAAACAAACCAAAACAAACAAACAAACAAACAAACAAACAAAAAACCAATTGTGCCTCCTGCTTGTACTACTTCGATACCACAGCTGCCACTGCACGGGACTAGTTTTACTTGTTCTGAACCAGAGGCAATTTTCCTTCCCTCCCCCCAACAGTGCCTGACAATGTATGGAGACTTTTTTTTTTTTTTTAGGTTTTTGGAGACAGGGTCTCGCTTTGTGGTTCAGGCTGGCCCTGAGCTCAGCCTCAAA
>PVIR01000406.1:138672-177217 GCA_004026965.1 Petromus typicus
ATCCTCCTGCCTCTGCCTCCCGAGTGCTGGGATTACAGGCGTGAGCCACCACGCCCGGCACTGTGGATGTGGTACTGGTTGCTGCTGGGTGTGGGTCTCCACACCCAGTATTGTTATGTGGTTACCGGGGAATCGAACCCGGGTCCTTGCGCTTGCAAGACAGGCGCCGGAACCACTGAGCTAACTCCCCGGCCCCCTGGAGACCTTTTTTGATAGTCATGTCTGGGGGAAATGTTGTTATTGGCATTGAGTGGAGGCAAAAGGTGTTGCTAAACATTCTGTGATACACAGGACAGCCCCTTACAAAAGAATCATCCAGCCTTAATGTCTAGTACTACAGTGGAGAAACCCCTTTTCTGGGGGAGCCCCACTTTTTGCAATGAGTGCACAGTATTTTATAGTATGGACTTCATATCCTATGTTAATATGTCTATTCTTTATTTTTTAATAGAAATCTTTATTGGTACATTACATATACACATTATAATTGCACTCCACAATGGGGATTTGTACCAGTATATGACACAACTTAATTCTCATTTTTTCCCATAGCACTACCCACCCTACCACCCCCCTATATACATAAAATTTGTTTCTTTTCTTTTTTGCTATAATCTCATTATTTTGAGCTCTTTATGTATTCTAGGTAGTAACCCTTTGTCTGAAGAATAGCTGGTAAAGATTTTTTCCCACATTGTTGGTTGTCTTTTTGCTGTGTTGGTGGTTTCTTTTGCTGTGCAGAAGCTTTTTAAAAGAATGAGGTCCCATTTGCTGATTTCTTCTGCCAATTCCTGTGCTATAGAGGTTTTGTTCAGGAAGTGTTTCCTTAAGCCAATGTCTTCAAGAGTTTTACCTACCTGTTTGGCAGCAGGTTTAGATATCTGTTTTAATATTTAAGTCTCTTATCCACTTTAATTTTAGCTTGGTACACAGTGAAAGAGCTAGGTCTAGTTTTAGTTTTTGGCAATTTAAAGCCCAGTTTTTCCAGAACCATTTGTTAAAGAGGCTATCTTTCCTCCATTGAGGATTTTTGGCTTCTTTGTCAAAGACGAGGTGACTCAGTGTATCTGGAGTAGTTTCTGAGTCTTCTAGTCTACTCCATCGATCCTCCGTTCTGTTACTTTGCCAGTATCATGCAGTTTTTATCATGGTGGCTTTATGGTATAGTTTCAACTTCAGAGTTGTAATACCCTTCACCATATCCGTGTTGCTTAGAATTGCTTTGGCTATTCTAGGTCTTTTGTGGTTCCAGACGAAAGTTTGGATTTTTTTCTCTAGATCTGTGAAATATACTGTTGGAATTTCAATTGGGATTGCATTGAATTTGTATAGTAGTTTTGAGAGTATAGCCATTTTGATGATATTGATTCTTCCTACCCAGGAGCAAGGTATGTCTTTCCATTTTTTGATATCATCTTCTATCTCCTTTTTCAGAATGCTATAATTTTCAGAGTAGAGGTATTTTCACCCCCTTTGTTAGATTGATTCCTAGATATTTTATTTTTTGAGGGGGTGCTACTGTGAAAGTGACTGACTCTCCAATTTCTATCTCAGTGGGTCTACTGTTTGTGTATACAGAGGCTATTGAGTTTTGAACGTTGACCTTGTATCCAGCTACGTGATTAAATTTGGTGATTAGGTCCAGCAGTTTTTTAATTGAGTTTTTAGGGTCCTTTAGATAGAGTATCATGTCATCAGCAAATAATGACAATTTAACTTCTTTTTTTCCTATCTTTATTCCTTTTATTTCTTTCTCTTGCCTAATTGCTATGGCTAATATTTCCAGAACTATATTGAGCAGAAGTGGTGAGAGAGGACATCCTTGTCTTGTTCCTGATTTTAGTTTGTAAGGTTTCAATGTTTGACCATTTAGCATGATGCTGGCTGATGGTTTATTGTAGATAGCTTTTATTAGTTTGAGATACAGACCATCTATTCTGATCTTCTGTAGGGTTTTGAACATAAACGAGTGTTGTATTTTGTCAAACGCTTTTTTTGCATCAATTGAGATGACCATATAGTTTTTGTCCTTGAGCCTGTTAATATAGTGTATAACATTTATTGATTTATGTATGCTGAACCATCCTTGCATACCTGGGATGAATCCAACTTGGTCAGGGTGTGTAATCCTTTGATAATTCTATGTATTTTGTTTGCCAGTATCTTATTGAGGATTTTTGCATCAATGTTCATTATGGATATTGGCCTATAGTTCTCTTTTTTGGTTGGGTCTTTCTCTGCTTTTGGAATCAAGGTAATTGTTACTTCCAGGAATGAGTTTGGGAGTACTGCTTCCCTTTCAATTTCATTAAAGAGTTTAAGAAGTAGAGGCACTAACTCTTCTTTAAAAGTTTTATAGAATTTAGCAGTAAAACCATCAGGTCCAGGGATTTTCTTTGTTGGCAAGTTTTTAATTACATTTTTAATTTCACAGATTTATATGGGAGTATTTAACATTTCTGTATCTTCTTTATTCAGCTTTGGGAGTTCAATGTGTCTAGAAATCTATCCATTCTACATTTTCCATTTTATTAAAGTATAAATTTTCAAAGTAGGTGTTTATTATCCTCTGGACTTCCTCTGGGTCGGTAGTAATTTCTCCGTTCTCATTCCTAATAGCATAGATATGAGCCTTTTCCTTCCTTTGTTTAATTAGGTTGGCTAAGGGTCAATCAATTTGCTTTATCCTCTCAAAGAACCAACTTTTCGATTCATTGATTTTTTTGAACCGTTCTCTTGGTTTCTATTGCATTAATTTCTGCCCTGATCCTTATAATTTCTTGCCTAGTGTGAGCTTTGGGGTTGTTTTACTCCTTTCTAGTTGCTTGAGGTTCAGCATTAAACTGTTTATTTGAGGTTGCTCTGTTTTCTGGATGTAGGCATTCACTGCTATGAATTTTCCTCATAGAACTGCTTTCATTGTGTCCCATAAATTTCTATATGTTGCATTAGGGTTATCATTTAGTTGTAAGAACTTTTCAATTTCTTCTCTAATTTCTTCTGTGACCAATTGCTTATTCAGTAGAGTGTTGTTCAGTTTCCATGTGTTTGTGAGGGTCCTGGGCTTTCTTTTGCTATTCAGCTCCAATTTCAGGGCACTATGGTCCAACAGTATACAAGGGATAACTTCAGACCCTTTATATTTGCTTAAACCTGTTCTATGAACCAGCACATGGTCTATTTTGGAGAATGATTAATGTGTTTACTCTTGACAGTATATTAAGGTTGTTTACAATTCCCTGTAAACAGTGTTGCAAGAAACATTGTTCTATGTCTTTTGTACTTAAAGATTTCACTTCTTTTCTTCTTTCTTTCTTTCTTTTTTTTTTTTTTTTTTTTTTTGAGATAGGGTATCACCTTGTAGTTCAGACTGGCCCTGAACTGACTAGGTCACAATGTATCCTGGATTGCCTCTGCTTCCCAAGTGCTGGGATTATAGGTGTGGGTCACCACACCCAGCACTGTGGTATGTGGTATCAGGGATAGAATTTGGGACTTTGCACTTGCTAGGCTGACACCAGAACCACTGAGCTAGATTCTCAGTTTATTTAAAGCTTTTTAAAAATAAAGATGGCCATGTGATTAGAAACATTTGCCTCAGGAATTTAATATTGTGGTGATGTACAGCATTTAATCTCCAGGGTTCTCACCTGTTGGAACCTGTAGGTAGTGGTGACCTCAATGATTTTGTTTTCAACATTTAATAATCCTTTTAAAAGATGAGTGGAGACTTATAGAGTTGCATGTTACCCTGTCATCATTCTTGCCTGTATCTTGTGGTTTTCCTACAAGTTAATGCCTCAGAAATAATGAAGCAGAGCTTAAAAAAAAAATCACTTCTGTCTTATTTACCATATCGACAATGACTGTCACATTTTGATGTTTACTGTTTCATATTTAACAAATATCCCCAAACTTAACCTTGGCAATGATCTATATGAGAGGTAGTATTCTGATCTTTTCTTAAGGTAGTATTGTTATCTTTGCTTAACGAAATGGATCAGGAAATTGAGGACTTGCAGACAAAGTTGCATCTCTGGGAAGAAGAACCCAAGCCTGCTATTGTATATGTTGTATCACTTTCCTCATGTGAAAAGAGACCTAGTATTTGTACACTGGCCAGAAAATTTCTTTTAAGAAAATAAAATTTGTCTCAAGTTACATTTTCTCTTAAGGAACTGCACTTGGACTTGGAGGTAAACAGGAAAGTTCAGTCCAATCAAGTGGATATTTTCATTACAACATTAAGAAAAAAATCACTGAAGCAAATCTGAGGTCACAAAATTATCTTACCAATGAACTCTAGTGCTCAGTGTTATTTTAAATAAGAAAATGTCAGTATCCTCCCTGGCACTTGGGTTTGATGTAGTATTAGAGAAAGCTTTTGTTTATGTTTATTTCTCTTGGTTTAAATCCCAAGAAGTTGTCAGTTTCCATTATGAAAACTGCAGGTGTAAAAAATTTTATCTTCAGGCCGGGGATTTAGCTCAGTGGTTCCAGCACCTGTCTTGCAAACTCAAGGACCCGGGTTCGATCCCCAGTAACCACAGACTGTACTGGGCGTGGAGACTCACGCCCAGCAGCAACCAGTGTCACATACCACAGTGCTGGGTGTGGTGGCTCACGCCTGTAATCCTAGCACTTGAGAGGCAGAGGCAGGAGGATTGCTGTGATGTGAGTTTGAGGCTGAGCTCAGGGCCAGCCTGAACTACAAAGCGAGACCCTGTCTCAAAAAACCTAAAAAAAAAAAATTTTTTTTTTATCTTGTTTTCTATAGCACAGCCAATCTCAGAACTTTCCAGAGAAATTCTTGCCCAAAGTCAGTTGGAATTTCTTTTTTTTCTTCTTGAGTTTATTGGTGCATTTTATGTATGTATTATGATCACATTCATCATTGAGAATTTGTACTTGTACACAATGTATCTTGATTCTCTTTTTTCCCATCTTCCTGCCTTCCCTACGACCCCTGTATACATAAGCTTTGCTTCCATATTTTTGTTTTTATCATCAATTTTTTTTGGTCTCTTCTTTTTTCCCTTCCCCCACCCAATTCTCACTTCCCTTTGCACATTTTCTTCCAATTTCACAATACCTATCATATATTTTGGAATTCATTTATACCTTCTGTTTCTTAGAGAAATAATACAGTATTTACACATATGTATCCTATTTATTTTACTTATGAGTAAGCTTTCAAGGTGCATCCATTTAAATATAAATGTCTCTAATTTATCATTCTTTATGGCTAAGTAGTACTTCATTTTATTTTTTTGAAAAACCACATCTTCTTTATCCAGTCTCCAGTTGGTGGGGATTTGGGCTGTTTCCAAGCTATCACAAACTGAGATACTATAAACATGAGTGCACATATATCATTGATGCTTCTAATTCTTTAAATATATCCAGTAGGGAAATAATGAGGTCAAATGGGATCTCTCATACTAGTTTTTTGAGGAATCTCTACACTGATTTCCACAATGATTGTATCAGTCTACATTCCCACCCACAGTGGAGAAGGGTTCCTTTCTCCCCACATCTCCACCAGCAGTTGTTGTTGGTTGATTTCTTGTTAGCAGCCATTATTTGTGGAGTGCAGTGGAATCTCAATGTTGTTTTCATCTGCATGTCTTGAATGACCAGTTATGTCGAACATTTCTCCATAAATTTCTTTGCTACTTTCACCTCTTAATCTGAAAAATGTCTCATTTCAGATACCCACTTTTGAATTGGGTCTTTATATTATCGGGGTCTGATTTTTAAAAACACATTTTTATGTATTCTAGATACTAGTCCTGTGTCTGAGAAACAGCTGGTAAAATTTTCCCAAATTATATAGGTTGTCTGTTTGCCCTGTTGGCAGTTTCTCTTGCTGTGTAGAAGCTTTTAATAAGGTGAGATCCTATCAACTCAGATTTCAGATTCCTGAATTTTATGGTCTGACCACCTGAGACTGAAATAGTGTCCAAGACTCCTAGATTGGTGCTTTTGCTGCCACTGCCATGATCTTTGCTGCCTCCTACTCTTGGGATTTCTCCAAGAAACAAAATACAACGAACTTTCCCATTCCTTAAAAGAGTGTCTTACATCCCTTTTTCACTATGTCCTCTGCAATTTGATCTCTGATTTGTTTTCAGGTTCCAAGTGCATACTTGATTTTATTGTATTGAAGGGGAATCACAGAATACGAACTCAGTACAGACTGGTTGAACCCTTGTGTTATTTATGTATTTATTGCTTTCCAGGCTTTTATTCTTACTTTTAAATGTCTTTCAACATCTTAGCAATGGTCCTGCGATCTTGGTGAGTACTCTTTTGCTCTTTGAGGAAAGCATATGTACAGTTCCTGTGATCCCACATTAAAATATCATTTCTTCCCACATACCTGAACTTTGTATGATAGTTTCTTTAAGTTGGTTCCAAACTAATCCCTCATAGTTCTGAGCTTCTTTTTGCCTCAAGGCCTTTGCTCATCCTGACATGCTGTCTGGAGTACTCTTTTCTTTGCCAGCATCTTTTTACCTGGTGGTTAACTTTAGTTCATGTGCACAGAGAAGTCGTCCCGTAACCCCATCCCTGGCCTTTCTTTCGCTAAGATCAGCTATTCACTGTGATTGTTTTATGAGTCCGTTTCTATCATGGGATTGGGCATGCTTTTTAACTGGGGCCAACTAAGAAATATTTCACTGTAATAACTCTGCATAGTGAATGAACAAGCAAGCCGTATATTTCTCTGGATATGTAGCCAGCTCTTGTACCTTCAGGCTTTATTTTATAGATCAACATTTTCCCTAAAATGTTTTTATTTCCTCAGCCATTTGCTGGCTTTTATACTGCTCTCCAGGATGTCCTCTTCCCTTTCTAGGCCCAACTGAAGAACTGACTAATGCAGACAGTTCTCTGTTCTGTTGTTTTATCTTGGTAACAAAAGTTTGTCTTGTACATAGTGAGCAATTGCCATACTTAGTGGATTTCCTCTCAGGAGAGAAGAGAGGATGGGTAGTAGTACCTTGTACTATCTCTGTAACATTTTACTTCTTTAAAAATAATTTGAGGCAAATATAGCAAATTGTTAACACTTTCAACTCTGGGAAGTGGATAGTGAGTGTTTGTCTCTAAGTTTCTGGACTTCCTGGTGTGCTTTAAGGATTCATAATAAATAAACACAAACTATGTCTAAAACAACGTTTTCTGCCATACCTTGAGATCATGAAAATATTTGCCTCAAAATCTTCTAAAAAGTTTGTTTCTCACATCTTGGGGTTTCATTCACTTGGAATTTGATTTTGTAATTAAGTAGAAATCAGTTTATCTTACCTCATCCACCACACACTTGTGCATATTTCTTTCTTTGCTATCTTTTTTTTTTAACCTCTTGTTTATTTTTCTTGTCTTATTATACTGACTAGTACTTCCAGTGTTAGCATTAAGTAGGTATGCCCATGCCATATATTCAGTCTCATTTAATTTGTTTACAATGAGAACCAGCAATATAGATGTTATCTCAACTTTGTAGCTGAGGTAACTGAAATTAACAGTGGTTAAGTAACCTTCCCGGAATCGCACAACTAGTCACTAAGTAACAGAACTTGGATTTAGACCCCAAACTGAGTAAATTCAACATCTGAACTGCTGTGCTTCCTTTTGAGGGAAAGGTTTCTCTTTCTACCTTGCCTGCTTGTGCCAAGATCCTTTCTTTCTAATAAGGAAAGAAAATTTTATTGAAGTGATGCCAGAAAAGCACTTTCAGCACTTCCAAAAGCACTAATAGACTTTGTTTAATTTAGACCTGCCAAGAATAGATTATAGAACCTTATAAGTATGAAATAGTTCTTATTCCAGATGCTATAAGAATTTACTCAGGTAATATAATTACATTTCGGTGGAAATTCAGAAATAGGGAGTAGATCTTCATAGATGTTAACATTTTGAGAAATATTAACAAGTAACTGAAATTCTTCCTTTGCTCATGCTCAGCTTTGAACCATTAAAGAAAAAAAACTGAGACAGTTTTAAGAGCTCTTCCCCAAATGAGGTAGAATCAGAAGATGAGAAAATAAGGGAAGGAACAAAGTAGACAGGATAAAACTTTTGAAAACTCTTGCCTCAGTGCCCCATTTACTATACTTTGATTACAAAACAGCCTCAGGCTTCCTACAAATGAAGCAAAGAAAACCTGGCCCTGAACTATGTAGCCTAGGCAAGCCTGGAACTCAGAGCAGTCTTCCTGTCTCTGCCTCCTAAGTGCTGGGATTACAGGTATGAGCCACCACACCATTGTGATATGTGGTACTGGGGATCGAACTCGGGACCTTGCTCTTTCCAGGCAGATGCCAGAACCACTAGCTAAATCCCCAGCCCCATAGTGCATTTCTTGAATGTATGAATTTTATAACATCAATCAATAAAAATGCCATTGGCTGAATACATGATCAATATACAAAAATCAGTTATAGCTCCATATAGCATCAATGAATTATCTGGAAATGACATTTTAAAAAAATTCAATGTATAGCATTTTTAAAAGAATGAAATATTCAGTAATAAATTTGACAAAAGGGGCACAAGACATTTATTACACTGAAAACTATAGAACACAGTGGAAAATCAAACGCAAACTCTTGGAGCAATTATATTAAAAGCAGGTGTATATGATGTAAAAGGTGAGATCTTAGGATATGGCTTTTCCATGATCTGACTCCATCAAAAGTTACAAATTATGATTTTAAGAATATATTAGCTAGACAGATGTTTGTAATTATATATGAATATTATTCTTTCACAACCAAACTCATAAGAAGGAACCACACAGAATGGTTTTACATTCTTAATCTAGAATCTGAAGTACAGATATTATATGTTATCAATAAAGGGAACTGTTATGGACTTAAGTGAACCCATAACATATAGTATCTTAATTGTTTTGTGTTTGAAAGAAATGACAATATCTCAGTTTATGAATTCAGAGCTCTCCACAATTCTAGTTGCAAAGTGAACTGAATCAAATTTCCTCATCAGGTCAACACTGGACCTAAGCACTGAATTTGATTTGATTCTCAACCAGCTCAGTTTGTAACTCGAATCATAGAAGGAATCAAGTTTGTGAACCAACAAACCACTGTGTATATCTTTATAAGATATGTGATAAACTATAGAATCCACTTAAAAATGTATGCACAGTTCAGGAAAAGATAATTTTGCATAAATAATTTAATACTAAGTATATGAAGATATCATGAAATTAATACAAGTTACCTTTGGCCTCTACAATCACAGGAGGTACTCAAAGCAGTGACTCTTAGCTTCCAGACATCTTCCAGTACACTAAACTGCTGCTTGGGTGATGTTGGTCACTGAGATTGCTGCAGGTGCATTTTCAATTTTTTCTCTAAGTTCTAGCAATATAGGGATTTTTTTTTTGTGAAATATGACATCCGCTAGGGTCCCCATACAAAAGTTATACTATCTGTTGAAAAACATCATACTATTTTTTCTTTTCCTAAAATGTGTATACATTTTTTTTTTGTGGACTGTATATGGTAAAATAACATTAGGCAGTATGGAAAAATACCTGAAATGTTAGTGTCTGCTTAATCCCTTTATATTATTGGAGGATATCCAGTAATACACTTTGGGGTGTTTCTCTTACTGTTGTATTTGCTAAGTACCTTGTAGCTAAATGCAGTGGTCCCCAGTTGTGGCTTTTCTCAAACAACTCAGGCCTCCAAATGTGTCTTAGAACTTGTTGGTCTTGTATAATTTTATATACTTTTAACATAGAAACCACATTCCATATTTTCATAATGTAAGCAGGATGAATCATTCTTGCAGAATAATATAGTAAACAGATATAGAAATACACAAATATTCCATCTCACTGTCCCTGAACTCACTGCCTGGCTCCTCCACCCGCAGAAGGCTTAAATCACAACAATGAAGAACTGTATTAAGTACCTTCCCTTCACCAGGTACTGTTCTTAGTACTTCACTTGTATTTTCTCATTTTATAATCGTATGTTTTATTATATAAATTTGGAAATGAGAAAAGTGGACTATTTAACCTGGCAAGATTTCACAATTAATGAGATACCATCATTTTCTTGCAATAGTCGTGGTCAAACAATTATATAGATAAATAATTTCTTGGCCTTCAGGAATTTCTTGGCCTTCATGTTAGACAGTCCTTGGCCTGCCTGGTATTGGCTGGTTCCCGTGCCTAATTAGTAAATCAGCAATAAGTAGCAGCAAATGAGGAAAAAAGGAAAAGAGAGAGAGAACAGATGGCTACAGTCCACTAGAGAAACCTCATCAGAGAGGTGAGCTCTGAACTCTCCTTGGTTCTGCTAATTTGAAGAGTTGGAGTCTCAGAGGCAGCACCGTCTTCGTGGACTGTGCAGGGGCTGAAGATGTTATTTGGGAAATTCTTTCTCTCTTATTTGGTGACCCCCTGGCTGCAGGGTTCTCTGCCTGCCCCTGGCAGCATTGTGGAAATATTCCCCAAGGGCAGCCTGACTTTCAGAGCTAGCACTAAAGGAAGAACCGGTCAGCCCCTTCGGTCTCAAGTCTAATCAGATCTTCAGTGGTGGCCTCTTTAGTGCTTTGTACTCATTCTTCTTAGCACTGAAATCAGAAGGAGCCATGCTTTCAAAAGTTTCTTCATCAACAAAAATTTATCAACAGCCCACCACCACAATACCAAGCGTATGTCAGGCGCTAAGGAGCACAGCAGAAGCAGCTTTATGGGACCTGCTATCAGGAGAGCAGAGTGCTTCTGCAGACTGGTGCTTCTCGTGTGGGCTTGTGCTGTGCTGAGGAAGCCTCAGCTTTTGGAATTGTTTTGGGTGGCTGTGCCTTTAATCTGGAGATGGTATCATTGCTTGAAACATTTTTGGAACTGCCTTTTAGAAGTCATCTTTGGAGCTGGTCTGGGCCACACAGGAAAAGTCATCTCATTGTTTTATTTTATAGCCACACCTAGGTTGTGACCAAAAATGGTATAGTCCAGCTTGATGATCCACTTTATTCCCCAGACTTGGCTCTGACTGACTTGCCTGTGAGCCAAAATTACATCCACCCACTGAGGATAGATATTTACCGCCACTAAGTATATTTGAACTAATTTTGATAATTTTGAAGTAATTTCTTGCTGGTCCAAACTCCCATTGTGCTTTGTGTCTCCATTGTGACACTTCCCAGTCTCTCTTGTGGCAGAATTCTGCCTCTTGCCTCACCTTTTCAAAGTAGCCTGGAAACCTTGCAAGGGCAAGAACATATGTCTGTACCCTATGCAATGCACAGAATAAGGCAAATGTTAAAAATTATATATTACTAATATTGGACAGCTTCTGAAGGAAGTTTCCAAGTAGGTGTCTCAGAATTACCCTGCACATCAAGATCCTTGTTGGAACAATGGCAGTGTAAAAGTTTCTGGCATTTATCAGACCTAGCTCCAATCCCTATTTGTCTTTCATCAATTGCATAAACTATGCAAAATCATCTGTTCTCTCTGAGCCTCCATTTCCTGAGGACAGACAATACTGCTTGCCTGGGGGCTATTTTATGTAATGACAGGTGAAAATTTCCCAGGTAGTACTCTGAGCATAGTTCCTAAATGGGAATGATGATTATTGGCATCATATTGGGGTGAATTTTCTTTTCAATCCATAAATTCCATTTTCCATAAAACAACTCCTCTAACAGCCACATCATTTAAAATCATGTATCAGAAAATTTATGCTGAGAGGGTCAAGATATATTGTTCAGCAATCAGAGTATATTTAGATTGTACAAGGAGCTAGGGTTGGCAGTTAGAGAGCTACAAAGATAAGCTTATCACATCTTTGTAAGGTAATTCTTTGTCCCTCTGCAGTGTTTGTGTAAGTAACAAAGATGGTTGGAGAGGTACAGAGGGGTGTGTACGGAGCATGTCAGGAAAACCTGGTACCACTGCATATTGGTTCACCACTTAACCTCCCCAAGCTTTGCTTTCTTAGCATTTATTCCTAGGGTTGGTATGAGGGTTACATGAGGTGATGCTTAACAGTGCTCTTTTAATATTGAAGGTTATGGGCAATGACATATCCCAAAGTACTCTCCCTCGGCATCCTGTCAACCTCTAAAGTCTCAAGCTAACTCCTAATCTGCTCTGAAATCTCACCTGGTCTCTCCCCCAAGCCAGTGCTATTGACAGACTCTTTTCTTCCAAATCCTGCAGCAATGTGATCAGCTCTCCTGTCTTGCTTCACCTGAGGACCTTAAGATGCTAACGTGATCAATAGAAGTTGTCCATTTGGGATAAGATTAGGAATCCCTGGGTTTTCTTGATTATGCACAGATACTGCAAAGGAAGAAAAATGGACCACTCACTGAAATAAACACTGCTGTTCTTGGAAGATGCCTTTACTCTGAAGGCACTTATACCTCCAGACTGGTATCTGCATCCTGGCAGGTGCCCACATCATTATCCTCTTGATACCAGGGTCTTTGTGCATAAATACTTTCTGATTTCTGTTTCCTGCTCTGTGTGTTTACTTGACTAAACCAACAAACACTGAGTTTCTATTTGGAAATCATAACCCAAGTCCTAATGACTTTAAATTGCAGTTTTGTTTTCTTTTAGTAGAGAAGTAGTATTTCACAGTGGTTCTTGCCATGCCCTGACTCTGGATCACAGCCCTCCCTTGATAGTGGATATTACATCACTTCATTTCAGCTAATGTAAACACTCATCACCCCACATGTTGCAGGATTCCTCACTTTGGTTTCAAACTGGGCTTTACTCAGTCAGTTGTTGTGATTAATGGCTTCAGAAGGAAGTGCAGCAGGAAGAGGCTTTGCAGGAATGGAAGAGGTGAGGCAGCCCCATCTGAGATTCTGCAAAGGGATTAAGATTTGGCACCAGCCTGGGTTTCTGTGCAGGCTCTTAGGCTGTGAGCCCCAGGAGAGGGAAGCAGACTGTCAGCTGTGGCTTTGCACGGTCTCAGCCAGCCTTGAAGGTTGGTTGGCTCTCCCCTCTCACGGAGGTACCCAGTTCTACCTTACTAAAGGATAGATGCGGGGGCTGGAGGCTGAAAGAAGACCAGGTAAGAATCCTCAGTGCCCAGGACAGCTCTCAGGTTCTTAATGCATGGAGAAAATCCTAGAGACTTTGCTTTCTAGCCCCACTGTGCAGTGTTAGCCAAAATATAATTCCTCTGAGACATTCTTAAAGAGGAGCAGAAAATTTTCTTCCTTGTTAAGGAAGTTTCTAAAATGTTTTAACCCAAAATACTTATCTGGAGAGATGCAAAATTACATTTCGCTGAAATGACAGCTTTGAGATTACTTTTATTTTTGGCATTTAATCTACAAGATACCGAAAAGGATCCAGAGCATTTGTAAGATCTGTTGTGTTGTTTTGTTTTGTTTTATGATTGTATGGTGCGTTATATACCAGAATTTAGTTTAAGGAAAATTTCTGATTTATTATGTTTTTCCAGGATATTAGCTTTTGAATAAATTGGTCTTGTTTTATGTAGATTTGATTTTTTAATCTTTTGGCTTATATGAAAATGATATTAGTAAGAAATATCCTGAAGTCTAAGCAATTGTAGAAGGAAAAAACTGTACTTAGGAGTTTAATGCAGACATATTTGATAATATCCCTGATCAAAATTAGTTACATGAGTTTTGGTGCTTCAAATATACTTCAAAAAGCTTTGATATAAATGTACATCCTTCATGGGAAGGATTATACAGTTTCTCTGAGGGGCCAACAGTTTATTCACAGATAATGAAGTCATGTTACATCCTCCTTGGTAAAATTTTCTCAAGAAGAAAGATCATCATTACAAGAGTAGTTGTCTGCTCACAACCAACTCAGCTCCAGATTCTGTTCTTTTTCTTAAAAAAAAATCTAATGTTAAAAATAACTTAGAATAAAACTTGAAAACTGTTTTGTTTCTCTGTATTTGGCTAACTTCATCGCAAAGTGCTGTGTTTAAGGAATTCAAGCTATGAAGACTACTCTTGAAACGGCTTACAAAATTCTGTCTGTGAATTTCTATAACCTTCTGCATGGGTGTAGAACATTTTATGGGTATTAGGATTAAATTTTTTCAGTTAGATATTCTTTCTACAATCCTATGGATGGATAACAACATTAAGAAAATGGCATGAGAAATCATGTCAGTTTCCTAACACAAGCTCATTTTTTCTTGTGTGCGAAGCTATGTAGAAAGGGGACATTTGGCAAATCTTATTTCCGTGAGGCTGTGGGTTTCATGGTAGGACTGAATGCCTGTGGTTTTGTAAAAGACAAATGCAGGCAGCCATCACATTATTTATTAAAAATAAAATGTTTTTATTAAATGTAGGGTACACAACTATGGATTTGATTGGTGTGATGTCTGTGCATCTGCTTGTTCTTTTTTTTTTTTTTTAAATGAGCTTTAGTCAATGTAGTCTTGTATTTTCTTTGGGGAAAATGACTAGCAATAGAGTCTGTTCAATTGTATTATTCTAACCTAACATTTCAAACATCATGTTTTTATTTAGTAAGATAGCTGCTAACAACTTTTTTTGGTGAGATGGCTAGTGATAAAGCTGACTGAGGTTTAATCTAAGAAGATTTGAAAACAGCTTTAGCTTTTAAGAAAAGAAAAATATTCTCAAGGTTGAAACACATGAACTCTTAACTATGCTATGTCCATGCTGTTCCTATTAGTGAGCAATCAGAGAAGCTATTGTAGCTAATACTATTCATAATAAAGCTTTTTTAAAAAGTCATGCTATGTAAAAAAAAAGAATGAAGGTGTGTTCTGTACGTGTAAAAATCCCCCCACAATAAATGTAATTGTTATGTCTTGGAAACATGTACTAATATAAAAATTAAAAATCATTTGGTGTAATATGGAAATCAGTGGAAAATCCTAATGCCATGATCTTGTTAATTGTCAGATTGACATCTTCAGAAATATCTTTAATCTATGATATTTGTAGAGGACCAAAATAAAGTATAATTTTATCAATGTATTATCATATTCTGATCCCATCTTCTTCCTCTTTCTTTGACACTTTTGAGAAAAGGAAAGTTTTGGAGGTTAACCACTAAAGAGCAATTGCTGGGAACCACCAGGAATGATTGCCTGGGTTATCCTTACCTTTTTAATGTATTCTTGATAAAGGTTCTGTTGTTTTTATTCCTATTGAAAATAAATAGTGTTTGAAAAAAAAAAAAAACTCAAGTAGTATAAAAAGGTGAACCATGGAAAGTTTCTTCCAAGGGGAGTATTTGAGATAGTTTTGGAAAGAAGTAATGGTGTTTTGGAAAGGTGCTTCTCTGACTGCAGTATTTATCAACAGCTCTCCGAGGAGTGAGTTCAGATAGCTTCCTGGGCTCTGCTTCAGGTAGACAGCGGATGGACAGAGGCATAGCTAGATAAATAGATATCAGTCCATCTAGTAGACACCTTTAGTCCATAGCACCTCAGTGGAGCTTGAAAGAAGTCCTAATGAGAGCAAAAGACAAAGTGAAAGAGAGGACTTGAGTTACACAAGCCCTCTTGTCAGAGAAGACAGAGAAGCATCCAAAGCCAGGATCATAAAATAGATTGTTACAGGAGTAGAGAACTCTAAGGAGGTTTGGCATAAAAATGTCATCAGGAAATGCCCAGTGTGTGGAAATGGTCATAATGAAGATATGGCAGTAGAAAGGGATCTGGGCCACCTGACAAGGATAATGAGATTGTGCTGGGAACTGGAGTGGGGCTGCCCGAGCTAAAAAATTAGGCCAATTAGTAGTAATGAGGGTGCTTACTCACTTATAGATTGGCAAAATATCTCCCTGGGATGAATTAGGACAAATGATCATTTCCTGTGCTAATGATTTTGTAGAAAAAAAGGAAAAGCAGCACCATGGAAGGTGCAGAGATATCTGTGTGTGAGCCCCAGTGACTTAATGATCCTGAGAAGTGTAAGGTTAACAGTTGGGACAATAGAAAACCAAGTAATAAGAGTATGAAAAGAATTAAGAACATTATGAATAATGATTAGGAAGATAATAATCTTGCCAATTAATTTTTATAAAGTATAATTAGAAAACACATAATAGAAGCACAGAATGAGATAAGATTTGAAAAATCTCTTGGGAAGGTGTGGTTAAGAAAAACTAGGTTCCCTGTCCAATATAAGAAGAGTAAACATCTGGTTACTAAGCACTGTCTTTGTTTCAGGCACTATGTGAACTCCTCTATGTCCCTTAACTGATTTTACCCTTACGTTTCTGGAGATTGGATTATTATCTGGAACAATAATTATTATTTACACATGCAATTAAAAGAGTACTGCTCAAGGCAAAGACACTTAAGAAACATCTTTAAAACAATGCACAGTTAGTTCTGTTGGGAAAACAGTGAAACTCCCCTAGAAAGCCTATGAAAAAAGACCTAGGCATAATTTAAGGAGAATTTTATAAGACACAAAAATTAAGCAAACATTTTTATTTTTTAAAATAAATTGCCATTTATTGGTACATTTTAGGAATCCATTATGACCATATTCCTCATTGGGAATTTGTATCTGTACGTGATATATCTTGATTCTTATTTTTTCCTATTCCCCACCCTCCCTTCAATCTCCTACCCTAATGAAAAATTTTAAAAAGAACTTTTAAAGTAACCAAAATGAAGGGGCCTAGCCCCAAACCTGCTAGCACCTTTGCAGATAATCAAATACTTCTTGTAGGATATGAAATAGAGTCAAGGGGCACAGTAATTTGCCTTGCTCTTTTCAGAAAAAAAAAAAAGTCAAAATGAAACACCATTCTCAAACCTTCTTTAAAAGCAGAGATCCTAGATCAAGTAGCAATAGATGCACAGAATGTTCTAGACCTAGTTGACAACTGGATTTGAATAAATCACAGGGGCAGGTTGGCCTTTGTCCAAGAGTTTGAAAGGAATCCGGGGTGAACTCTGGAGAGCTGGTGAAAGCAACTCATTTTTACCTAAAAAAAATTCAGCAGTCCCTGAAACCTTAGTTTCTTGGTAAATTTGCCTGGCTTCATTTCTCTGAACATATATTATATATAAAAACATAAAATATCAAATATTAAATAATATTTTTAGACAGCAGTGATTTTTCATTTCCGATGCTTGTATGTCACTGTCCTAAAAGTCTCTGTGAACATTTCTTTCTTGAAGTTGCTGAGAATTACCCGTACAATCATGTAAAATGAGCGTATCATAATTCATGTGAATGAAGTGGCATAAACAACAAATGGGTAGTGATTCAGTGTTTCAAGAAAATACTCATTGTACAGGCTGCTTCATAAGGGGCAGAGGATTTTTGCAGCTTTAGAAATGATGTGTCCTGTCCATTAGTTAAATAAATGGCTATAGAGGATTTGAAAACTAATCAGCTTTTGAGCCCTAAATCAGAGTCCCACTGTCCCATTTGCCTGGGCCCTGGTGACCTGGGCCCTCTCCCGATTTGCAGGCCTTCAGTCTTGCTTCTGGTCAAGCCCACAGCCCAGGTTACCGACTCTGCTTTGCTACAGCTGGTCCCAGTTCTGTACCATTCACAAGTGTGGAAGGTTGTCGCCTGCCTGGAGTGGGGAGAGAAGGCCTGGGTGGGGAGAGGTCAGAATCTGTGCTGGGCAATGCAGAAGAGCCCAGTGTGGGGTCAAAGCTAGCAGGAGGAAACAAGAGATGGGATTCTCACCCTCAGAGATCATTCAGTCATTTAACAGACATTCTTGAGCTCCTCTCATGTGCCAGGCAATATACAGAAATATGAACAATCAGCCACTACAGGAAAGAGTGATAGTAGAGCAGTGTCTCAACTTCAGCTCTAGTAACTTTTGGAACCAGATAATTATTTGTGGTGAGGGCTGTCCCATTCACTGTATGATATTTAATGGTCTCTATTTACCAGATAGTAAATCAAAATGTTTTTGATGACACTGATTTTGAATTCCCAAACTCTGTGTGTTGCTGTCTTAAAAGTCATAGAATAGATATCCTTATGTAATGACCTATCTGGTTAATGACTGTTAGGACTTCCAACCAAGGTGAGCTGTTTGGATTTACAACTGGCTGCCCAGAATTACGACCTGTCCTTCTTTTATATAGCTCCGTACATCTTGTTTATAGAACTGTAATGTCCTTTGTTTTACACAGCATGCCTTGTTTAAACAGTACTGTATTTTTTGCTGATTGTACTTTATAGTATACTACTGTAGTTTTCTGATAGACATTACAGTACTGCACCTAAAAGTTACAGAAATGAAGGCAGGGTCATCCAAGTTGGAGTTTCTGTTGACCGTTTCTTTTTCTGAATGTTTTCATGCACATACTCTATCTAGTTCCTCAGTGATCAACTCCTTTAATGACCTAGTCACTGGAATGTAAGTCAGTCATTATGGAAGGAATATCTGTGATAATTTACAGGATTGTAGGGATCTGGTAATTCAAACACAGTTTTAACAATCAAAAATGTCTCCAGATATTGCCCTTGTTCCCTGGAAACAGAGGCACGTCCAGCTGAGAACTGCATATAGTATGATAGGTGCCTGAAGGGAAAAAGAGCAAGCCATTTTGTGAGTTTATAGCACCCATAATCCAACTTTGGCAGTTTAAGAGCGCTTCCTAGAAGTTAGGTCTTAGAAGACATCTGCAGAGCGAGTAGCCCTTAGATGAAAGCCCTTAGATGAAGTAGCCCTTAGATGAGAGTGAGTAGCCCTTTTCTTCAGCAAAGTTGAAGAAAGGACGAGTTCCAGGTAGAGAAAGCTGGTAGGCCTGGAAAGCTGAGGGAGGAAGCTTGGGCACAGCCACAGGTAGTTATTCTCAGGGTCAGGGAACACCCTTTAAATCCTATACATCCCCAAAGGCCGCAGTTTACGCCCAGAGTCTGCTAGTAGGTGGGTTAATGCACTGGTAGCTGCCATTGGGGGAGGAATGATATTTGGAGATGCTTATGCGAGTCGGTCTCAGTGCAAAAAGATATCTTACTAAATTTTCCATAGAAGTGGAAATCTGACTAAGTCACTTTCCTCTTTTACTTGAAATGTCTGTTTCTGATTAAATCTAATTAGGCCAAGATCAAAGGTTGTTAGCAAAAAACTTCCTTTTTTAAAACGTGACTAAGAATTATGTTCAGTTGCTAGTTACGACTGACTTTTCAGCCATGGTTTAACAGACTGTATTTTGATCATGTTTAAATGTTTCCCTTTCCTGCTCCCACTAATGCTGGTTCCTTTCTAGAGAGACATGGCTTTGTATTTCTGCCTGCAGGGGCTTGTGTGTCATATGCTGGGGTTACCTCTCAGCCTATGGGTAATAATTTTCTTTGGGGAAGATGCACTTGTAACTTCCCAAGACAGAGTCCTTCCTGCAACATACTCTTTCCTGTTGCCTTCTTGGTCACCATTACACCTCAGGATATTTCAGTTACTTAATAATACTTACTAGCACCTAGTACTTACTGTGTTCTAGGAGCCACAGGGCTGCGCAAGGGAGCAGGGCAGTGAAAGGTGGAGGCAGGACGTGGCATCTTATTAGCCACTACCATGTAACATATTTCAGAAAACTCTTCTGAGCTCCTATTATCAACATCACCTTACAGATGAGAACAAGTCTGATCTTATCCAGTTACTAAGGGGAAAGTGGGTTTCACACCCACCAGTTTGTCAGGTTTACAAGCCCATGTTCTTTTTGCTTCTGTACATTGGAGGAGCCATCCAGGCAAGGGCCAGTTCCCACACCATTAGGACAGGCTTGTCGAGAATCTTTGCAAGCTACAAGGCAGATCGGAACTTGAGTGATCTCCAGGTATAAATGTTATGGGGGCTTTTATTGATTCAGATGCATCTTTAAGTGGCCATCACTTAAGTGGCTCATCCTAGCCTGAGATGGCCTTACAAGCAGTAAGTTCCCTTCCCCCGCACAGCTGTCCTGCCACTGACTCCCAAGACACTGAAGAATGGAGGAGCTAAGGGCTCCAGGACCAGAATTAGGAGTTCTAAATTCTAGATTCTTCTGTCTTTCACTCAGTATTTGGTTTTACATGTGATGCTCATTCATTTACAAAATGATAAACCAACAGTAAACCCTATCTGACTGTCTCCATGGATTGCCCTAAGTATACAATCACATATTGACTACATAAAAGCAGGTTGAAAAAAATACATAACTTGCCACTAGAAAAAGGCACTGTGTCAGTAATAAGAAAGAAAATTAGAAACATGATTACTGAACAAAGAAATGAAAATGACTCAAATAGTAACCAAGTTTCAGAAAACTTCCAGTCAGAGAATCTCATTTCTGTAATAGGCAAACAGTTGAAACCTAAATGGAAAGGGAGCTTTGTGCCTTTAGATAATTTAACAATTGAGGCGTGTGTCTTATGGCATCTATAAAAGAGTATTGTGCAGCTCAGTAATCGAGTGATTGCCTAGCATGCTCAGGTCCTGGGTTCAATCTTCAGCACTACCCCAAACCAACAAAATATCAAGAGAATTATAATGATCTCACTGACTGCTCCTATACTTGATGATAAAACTGAGGATCAGAAACAGATAGTTAGAAAAGCAGAGGTAAAAGTAAGTTTGCCTTATCAATTAAAGTTTATTTAGATTGTATGTGTGGGAAAAAGGAAACCCTAATAATATCTTTCTTTAGATTTTCAAATAGCCTTTGATAAGGTCCCCTGATAAAGTCATTAAAGGTTTAATCATCATGAGATGAGAGTATTCTGTGTTGACAAGATTAGGACCCATGCTGAAGTTAGGGATCTATAGAGAAAAAAAAGTCAATGAGCTTTTCATTTGTGTTTATTAATGAACCTATTTATCCAGTCAGTATTTCTGGAATCAGACTTATTCTCAAATGATCAGGAAAGGTATACAGTGAACTGTTCAAGTTAATAAGATGAAGCTGGATTGCAGGAACTCCTGAGAAGTTTGTGTGAATGGACAAATGGGTTTCAAAGTGAGCAACTCTGAGTAAAATCATCAAGCTTCTTGCAGTCTAGAGTTTTGGAAAATTCTGCTCTTTGCACAAAAAGGAGAAAGATCAGAAGAAGAAGAACCACTAGGAGGAGACACAGAAGTTCAACTGTGCGGCACTAAAGCTTTCAAGAGAGCTGGAGTGGTCAGAAGGAGAGGAAAGGTACCCAAGTGAGTCATATTCCAAAGTGCCTTGGCTTCCCAGCCTAGGGGTTAAAGGAGATATAAAACAAAAACAAAAACAAAGTGATAGTAAGGTTTCTAACCCAAAAAAGTGAGCGAAGTTAGCAGCAGTGGTAGATCTGAGGAGCAGATATGGGGACAGGTCAGTTTGGAGTGTGCTGACTGGATAGTGGTAGCAGGACAGTCTACATAAGCTGGCAGCCCAGCAGGTATTCAGCTCCCTCTCAGCACGGAATCTTACAGAAGGTTGACATTTCATATCATCAAAGATGCTAAATTCTGTCAGAAGAAAAGTAGGTGCAGAACAAAACAGAATGATGGCCATTCTTCGCTTTTTGCTTTTGCTTTTTAATGGTACAGGGTATTGAAGCCAGGGCCTTTGCACAGACCTGCAGAGTGCTATACTTGTATGTGTGTCCCACTATGCCTACCTCCCTCCTTTTTCTAAAAAAAACTTATCATGCATATTATTAAACAAGTCCAAGAATACAGAAGAAAGCGTATGAACCCCAATGTGTCTGTTACGTAGCTTCAGAATTCATTGACCTCTTCCCAGGAATATTTTTCATGTATTTTCCCATATAATATCCTATTGCACATGTAAATTCTTCATTGTATATTTTTAACAGATAAATCTGTTTTCAAAGAACTAATTTTATCATACTTAAATCAGCAGTCATTCAAGATTATCATTTAATAACCAGTCTATATTCAAGCTTCCTTGATTGTCCCCTGAGTGGCTTTTAATACTTGAGTTTTGGAACGGAGACCAAATAGTGTCTAAATATGGTATTTCATTGGTTTGTCTCTGATGTCCTTTCATCTCTAGCAGCTCCCTCCTTTGTACACCATTGACTTATTGAGGGTTGTAGTTGTTCTGCAGAACAATTCAGCCTTTTTCAAAGCACCTTAAATTAACTGGTTGGGATATACTGTCAGGAGCAACCCTATTGCACAATCAGGGCTATGATTGGACCAAGCTTTCCAGCAGACAAGCTAGGATACATCTGGGCCTTATCTTCACATCTTCATCTCTGGCAACAACAAAGACCCCAGTGGTCCCACAGGCTGTGATGCTCCAGGGCAAAACTACACCAGGATCAGGCCAGGGATTTAGCTCAGTGGTTCTGGCATCTGTCTTCAAGCACAAGGGCCGGGGTTCAATTCCTGGTCACCAATACAACAGTACTGGGTGTGGAGACTCAAGCCCAGCAGCAATCAGTACCACATACCACAGGGCCAGGTGTGGTAGCTCACATGGTGGCTCACGCCTGTCATCCCAGTACTTGGGATGCAGAGGCAGGGGGATTGCTATGATGTGAGTTTCAGGCTGAGCTCAGGGCCAGCCTGAACTACAAAGTGAGACCCTGTCTCAAAAAAAAAAAAAACAAAAAGAAACAAACAAAAAAAAACTACACCAGGATCTTCATCTACATAATTCCTCAACATATGCCAACATCTGCCCTGCCCTTAGAGTCTGTTGTTACTTGAGATATACATAATAAAAGGTGTGACAATCTCTGTATTTCCAGTCCTGGCTACCCAGAGTAGCATGGATCAGTCTGGAGCTCAGCTTCTTCTCTTAAGTTTCATTTCTTTATATATATATTAATTAATTCACCATTTGCTGTCTGCCTAAGGAAGCTAGAGCTTAACTACAGAACTTCTGGTAACTTCCTCTTCGCTTCTTCCATGCAACATACATGCTTGCGTACAATAGAGGTAATGTTGTTCAGTGACCCTTGAATTATTTTTCTTGTCCTTCTGCTGTCTTGGGAATCTCAGCCCAAGCTTTTCAGGATTTTGGAGAGGGAACTGGTTAATAGACTATGCAGGGACAACAGTTTTCTTCACTAGCAGTGCATTGAGGGCAGAGCACATAGACGCTGAGCCAAGCCATTTGGGAAAGTAGAAGGGCCTTTGCTTGGCTCTAAGGTACTTATCAGGAAGTTAGGAGGAAGAAAGTTACATGAAATGAACAGATTAATACAAACAGCGGCACTGGGAAGTTAAGTAAAGCTATATTTGGCTGCAGCTCTAGGCTTGATGCTTAACAGCTGTGTGGCCCTGAACAAGTAGCTTCACAATTCTGAACCTAATTCTTCCTCTTTAAAAGAGGGAGAGAAAACTGTGTTTTAGGATTTTCTGAAAAGAGCGGCCCTGGCCTTGGACATTTGGTCATTTTACTCTGTTCCAGTGCCAAAATCAGGATTTCGTACATGTTACTTCATTGAGGGCTTTTAGCAACTTCCTTTTATAGATCATAAAACTGAGGCTTAGAGAAACAGTTTTTACACCCATAGCCAAACATAGGGAATGAGGATTTGAATCCAGGCAGAGAATTCAAAGTTGTCTTACTAGATGTGTTACTTTTTTCCAAATAGGTTAATGAGGTATGATATCCTTATTTGAAAGGGTGTTGCTTATAGCCTTAAAAATTGTATCTGTGGGGCTGGGGATTTAGCTCAGTGGTTCTGGTGCCTGTCTTGCAAGCGCAAGGACCCAGGTTTGATCCCCAGTAACCACATACAATTCTGGGCATGGAGACTCTCCCCAGCAGCAATCAGTACCACATACCACAGTGCTGGGCATGGTGCCTCATGTCTGTAATCCCAGCACTCAGGAGGCAGAGGCAGAGGCAGAGGCAGGAGTATTGCTGTGATGTGAGTTTGAGGCTGAGCTGAGGTCCAGCCTGAACCACAAAGCGAGACCCTATCTAAAAAAAAAAAAAAAAAAAAAAATATATATATATATATATATATATATATATATATATATATATATATATATATATCTATGAGTGTCCTAAATGCTAAATAAGACAAAATATATTCAGAAGATGGCAAATATTCAAAAGTATTTGTTTTCATGACTGTTATAAAACAAAATAATATACCAGTGTCCAGATAAGTTTGCAAAGCAGTAAATTGTGCACAACAACCATAAATATTAAAAAGCAGATCTAATGTTAACATGCTTTGAATCTTTGTGGTGAGTGAGAGGGTAAATATGATCCAGTGGGTTTTGGGCCGTCACAGGGGCCAAAATCTTTCCACCAAGGCATAATCTCCATACTTGTCCTATGTGTTTAAATGGTCAAAGTGAAAAGAAAATTTACCTCTTTCAGAAGTCTAGATAGGAAAATACAAAAAGAAGCTGATTTCTGGGTAAGTTCAGGCACAAGCCCTGTCCTGTTTTGTGGTCTCAGAATGTTGATGAACTTCTTTGCTTCTCATGTTTCCCCTCAGATCAAATAGAAATGTTAAAAGATGTAATATATTAAGAGTTGTTTGGGGGGATCGTATAAGAGGTATAAGGCCCAGGGAAAAACCAAGAGAAGTCAGAAACTGGGGGGATTCCATTCCCATCTCCAGCCCTTCTTCTATCTTTGGCATTTGTTCTTGCCCCCACCCCTCTGCAAGGCCAAGTAGGTCTCCCTGCAGGACAACAGAAGCAGGCCAGGCTGCTAAAGCTACTGCATGAGGAAGCTTGCAAGGTCTCACTCCTTCCTACAGAAACAGGACCCTAGAGAAGAACATGTGAGAATCAAGAGAAGTCTTGTGTGTGCTGCTTGGATCCCGAGTGTCCTTGGGACCCCCTCCCTTCTCTTAGTGTCCAGGTGCTCGACAGGTAGAGAAGTGTTCAAGGTCATTAATACTTTTATATGAGTGCATTGTGTCTGCTCTTCCCCTGTGCTGTGTGCAAACTACTGCACAAGATAGAAGCACACGGGAATGTTTGTGAGAAGACAAGTGAGCGATACAAGTGTAGCAGGGTATACAGAGTGCTGCAGGTACCCAAGGAAGGTTCTGTGCCCAGAACTGAAGACTCACGTGGAGCTTACTGGAGAAAGCTTCTAATTCTGGAGTGACTGAGCCATAGTTACCAGGAAGAGGGAAAAACATCTGCAAAAGCCTGGAAGTGAAAGAGGGAGGAATCCCAGGTGGGTTTAGAAGCCTGGTCAGGAGCAAGGGACTAAGACCAGTTTCTGCAGCACTGCGAGGCCCTCAGAGGTCTTGGTTGAAGAGATACAGTCACTGACTGTCAGAACCCTGGAGAACATAGCCTGCGGGCTGGCAGAGTAGGAGCAGCCCTGCCCAGGAGTCTCTGAGCTGCCCTCCCCCTCTCTGTCAGCAACACACGGCTTGTCTCTTTGGCCTCAGTTTTCTCCAGAATAAAATGAGGACTCCACATGTCCTACTTGTTGTTTAGTTCTTTGGTACTCAGAAATTATTTTTAAAGCTGAAGGAAAAAAAAAAAAAACACAAAGTAACTACTGAAAACAGATTTCAGACCTTATTAGGTTACAGAATGGGAACAGAGACAGAACCTGGTATTGAGAAAGAGTTCAAAGAAACAGTTAAGGGGAGACATCTTTGATACTGAGTGGATAAAGACAGTAAGGCAATTCTAGTCAAGCCTGGGTTTGAATTACCAGCAAACAAGAAATAAATCATAGGAGAAAACTGAGGAAGAGAACTGCCTCTTCCGAATCAAATGGGCCGTGGCTGAGGCCTGTGCTGGGAGGATGAGTTGTTAGAAGTGGAGTCTCCGGTGCCAGTCCTAGAAAGTGTGCCAAGGTGATATGATGGCAGACATGCGTCAGAGGCCGACCTCTTCAGAGCTGTGCGCAGACGTGGGAGAGGATGGGAGGATGCTGCTCCTGCTGTGTGGGGAGGCCCTGGAGGGGCGACTCTCGAGATCAGAAGGCTGTCTGTCGGTGCAGCCGATTGAATCCCAGCTGACTAACAGAACTGCCATTTTTTCTGTGGTGGTGCTGTGTGATAGCTGTCTGGGCATATACCCAGAGTGGCCGGAGGACCTCTGAGGCCACAAGTCACAGAGACTTGGGGAAGTGGATGAGTGTGGCAGCGAATGTCCCGTGACAAGGAATCTGAGAATGCAGAGGAAGGTGGGTATTCTCTCCTGCGGCCTCTGACCTGCACCAGGTGTTGCTGTAATCAGAATAAAAGCAATAAGTATCTACTGTCTGCTAGATGCTGTTTTGGGTCCATTAGCTACATGATTTCTAAACCTCACAAAGACCCATTTACAAAGCTTTTTTTTTTTTTTAGGTTTTTTTGAGACAGGGTCTCGCTTTGTGGTTCAGGCTGGCCCTGAGCTCAGCCTCAAACTCACATCACAGCAATCTTCCTGCCTCTGCCTCCCGAGTGCTGGGATTACAGGCGTGAGCCACCACGCCCGGCACTGTGGTAATGGTACTGGTTGCTGCTGGGTGTGAGTCTCCACGCCCAGTATGGTATGTGGTTACCGGGGATCGAACCCGGGTCCTTGCGCTTGCAAGACAGGCGCCAGAACCACTGAGCTAACTCCCCAGCCCTTTTTTTTTTTTTTTTTTTTTTTAACCAAACTGAATTGAGCATTCATTTGTAATCTCGGTCTTACTCCATATTCCAGTGAAATGAAGAAGACTGATTGTCAAAATCAGCAGATTGCAGAGATGAGGGTTAATTCCCAAATTTACCGCATTCCGTTTTTTCTCTCATTCTGTTTTACAAGACACAGTACAAACTGTGTTTTCTAATCCCTGTGCCACACTGCCATACTCACAGTACTGCAAGTACACAAGCAGTACTGAGTATTATTGTCTTTAAATTTTTAAAATGATGTATTTGATATCCCTCTACATTTCTTTGATAACTAATGAATACAAGCAGTATGCTTATTGTAGACCTTCCCAAATACAGTGTCATCTTGCTTCTTGCTGACTGCTCCTCTGTTGCATCACAAATGAAAATAAGATGGTCTAGCACACTTATGTGACCTGTCTGTGGTAACGCAGCTAGTTATCAGAAAGGCCGTGGCTGGCCCATCCCTGTGAATTCTCCTGCATCCTTACCCCATGGCTGCACTCCCAGCTCCTCAGCTACCACCAAGGGGCCATGTATGAGAAACTCGCCTCAGCCTCATGGCTGTTCAGAGGGACAAGGAGCTTCCAGATGTCACATGGAGTCTCCTCTCATAACTATATACATCCACTCAGACATACTTTAAAATAGCAGGTTTGTTTTAAAAATAGTTATTTGTTTGGAAGATTTTATTCTAAAGCAAAGGAGAAAGTAGTAGAGGAGGCAGATGGTATGTTTTAAAAGGGCTGTCATTAGGGATTTTAAAAGCCAGTATAAACTGCCCAGAACAATCCATAGATGAATACACCTTAGATCTCCCTGAGCACTTGGGAGCAATGACAGCTGTTATTGTGACATTTAATGTTTAATGGACACAGATTGTCAGACATCGTACTAAGTTCTTGAGTAGTCACATTTATTTCTTACAACTATTTGATAAGACAGATTATTGTTGTCACCATTTTTTTTTCTTCTAGTCAGGACAACTGAGACTTACAGAGGTTAAAATAGTTTTGTAGGGTCACAAAATAGTAGAGGAAAATCTAGGATGATCCAGAGGCTTGAGTCGGTGTTGTTCTCTTAGACACTGTTTCTCCCAGATGCCATGAGCGTGAGTCTGTGGCTAGGGGAGAGACTGTAGCTCTTCTGCTGGACTGGAGGTGAGAAGATTTTCCCAGCCACTTTGAATAACAGATCTTGATCCAGAAAAGAGTGCACAGAAGGCTACTGTCAGGTAAGAGCACCAGTTTTCGGCTCCGGCAGTTTATACTGGGTTTTAAAAGTTCAAGAAATTCACTGTAGGAAACAGCTCTGAGTCTTCTGGCAAATGACCCAGACTTAGCCTCTTGTCCCATCCTGGACTGTCCTGCTCCCCTCTCAGTGTGCACATACAGCTCACCAAAAGGCTAGGAACAAAAAACGTTCTCATAGCTCAAGCAGACAGTTGAAATTAGACTCTGAGACTGCTGGGCACCATGCCAGACCGTTCTGCTTCTGTGTCAATCAGTAAACTTCTACCTGCTTTTTTAAGAGTGATTTGTTTTCAGCAATCCTTGAAGGAGATTTCTCAGTATAAATTTCTCTTGACCGTTCCTAAGTAAAAATGAAAACAGCTGATGCTTGTCTTGTCCAGTCTATGGTTTTGTGTGGTACTTTTACTGGCTGAGTAGGATGAGCAGAGAGGAAATGTTTAAGAGAACTGATGTGCGACTGTGCCAGCTGCTATGTGCTGCCTCTGGCAAGTGGAATTTCTTTTATAAATATGTGTACAATGTGTATGATGTAGCAGGCACTGCTCAAAACAGTGCGAACAGTCACATCCTTGTCACAACCCTGTGAGGGGGAAATTGTAGCATAAAGGAGCTAAGTAACATGGCCAGTCACAGAGCTCTCAAGTGCGGAAGTGGGACCGGGGCCGCAGCAGCCCGGCCTCACTGTGCCTCACTCACACTTGGTCGGAAGTCACTATTTCTCATAACAGCTACTTGATTATCTTCATGCCAGACCTTTCTCACACAGAGAGTAAGCCTGAAGTTCATGTATTCCATGACCTTGCGGGAGGAAAAGACCCAAGTACAGCGAGCGGTGGGAAATGAGTCAGAGCCTGTTTATGATGGCGATTTATTTCTGTGAGACTGATTTGTCAAATGAATGGACAAATAAAACATGGCTGTTTGTAGCTCCTCTTTGCCACTTAGATAGCCCGTGATTTATTTCTTTTGATCTCCTAAGTTATTTAATTTAGATACATACAGATTGCTATGATCGTTTATAATTAGCCATAGGTACTCAATCTACATCTAGGATGTTGCACTCCACTATGTGTTGTTCTTGTGCATTTGACCTCTTATGCTAAAAATAAGGGCCAGATCAATGTTCAGATTCCTTATGCGTTTTACTAGATGAGTGTGGCTTGTACTTTAGAACAGCTGCATGTATAGAACAAAATGATTTGAGTGACCTATTTTCAGATCTTGACATGTACACTTGGCTTATTCACCCTCTCAAAGGGGAAATGAGTGTAAATAATCTTTTCACATGTTATCCTGTACATTGGAATCTTATATATATTTTTGATGCCGGAATATCACATACTGGTCATGGGAAAGGAAATGTCTTTCATTTGCCTATTTGTTGTGACATGAAAACTATAGAATATGAGAAAGTGGTGGGCTCATGTGGCCAGCCCTTTCCAGGATCTCTCTAATCAGTGGTGCTGAGCATAGGGCTGGATCGAGCCAGGTCTCCTGAGTCTAGGCCAAGTGAGTTGGGCAAAGCTCAGATGAACTCTGAAAAGTCAGGGGTCTTGTAGCCACCACGATTCCTTCCACATCCCTTCCAGTTTCAGCAGGCATTTCTCTTTCAGGCTTTAGGCCTGGATTCCTTCTGTGTCAGGCTCACATCGCCATGTACCTAAACATCACACTGACGCCAGGCCCTAGGAGCACCACAAAACACTCATGCAGCACATGCCCCTGGGCCATAATGACCATTGCTGCCAGTGTCCCTTTCATTCACTGATGTATTTCCACCACTTACATGGTCTCTAGCATATGGAAGACACTCATTAGATACCTGCTGAGTAAATGAAGGGCTCCTTTTTCTACTGAATTTAGTTCTCACTCCTAAGTCTGGTTTTCAAAGCTTTTTTTCCATCCAGTACAAGTCTTTTCCCATTCTGTCTGCTTTGGCCTTTGTATTCTCTGATCAGTAAAAAAAATTATGCTTTATATTTGTGAATATTTATGCCAGGCATTTTAAACCCATTTACAAATAATAAATCATTTAATTTTACAAACGAGGAAACTGGGATCCAGAGAGGTGAGTTACCTCTGTAATGTCATATTTCTAGGATGAGGGCTGGGAATTTAGCTCAGTGGTTCCAGCGCCTGTCTTGCAAGTGCAAGGGCCCGGGTTCGATCCCCGGTAACCACATACCATACTGGGTGTGGAGACTCACGCCCAGCAGCAATCAGTAGCACATACCACAGTGCCAGGTGAGGTGACTCATGCCTGTAATCCCAGCACTCAGGAGGCAGAGGCAGGAGGATTGCGGTGATGTGAATTTGAGGCTCAGATCAGGGCCAGCCTGAACCACAAAGTGAGACCCTGTCTCAAAAACAAACAAACAAACAAAAAAAAAACAGCAACAAAAAAATATTTCTAGGATGAGGCAGAGCTGGGGATTTAGATTCAAGTAGTGTGGCTGCATAGGTGGGCCAGCTCTTCTAGTCATTTATTTCTTGGTAACAATTTAAACAATTCAAAAGTGAATAAAACAGGAATTGAAAATTCACCACTCACAGAAAAGAATGGAGATAATGTGTGTCATTCCAAATGATTTTCTTGTATTTTAATACATGATTTTGCATGAAATTAGGTAGTTATAATTTGTCTTTTTGACTTACTACATTTTTGAGATCTGTTCACATTAGTAAGTTTATGCCCAGCCCTTTTCCCTCCTGCTTAGAGCTTTATATACATTATTGCATTTCACTCCCAGTAAGAACAGACTAAACAGATTAGGAATGTCCTGTCTGGAAAGAAGGAGGAAGATAGGAACACAGTTTCTGAAGTCCTAACTAGCTGTGAAAGCTACTTCTTAAACTTAGAGCAGAATGAGTTTAGGACAAGAAAAAAGGACTACACAGTACTTACAAATAGTTGACTTCCGAGTCAAAAAGTATAGCACAGATGGAAAATACAGTTTTTTCTTTTAAGATTTTAACATAGTCCATGGTAATTGATTATCCCTGGATCGCTGAGGAAGTTAGAATGTTTAGGGTCCTCGGCCTATTGTGTTGAAACCAGGGGCTCCAACCTTGCTTTCAAGCCAGGGCCTCTGAAAGTGTTGGGGGAAGGGCATTCTGAGCTTCCTTTCTCTGTAAACCACAATCTCGCTACTGATTCCTGGCGGATTCTTGACTTTCACATGAGAGTTCTCTAGGGAAAAAGTTCTGTTTTAAAATTTTAAAAAGTTTAAGCCTACCAACTTTTGCACTAGTTGACTGTGAGAGTACCACACTATGGTAATTTGTACTTGTGGATCAAAATTCACCATTGCTTCTCTCACTTCTGTAGTACAGATTACCACCTTGCAGTCTAACCCATACGTGCCCCTGGCATGGGAGAGAGCTGGTAGTAACAAGAACTGTTCCCTGTTCCTGGCAGGGCTCCCGACACTACCTTCCCTACCTAGGCAAGGTCTGAGCTGACGCATTGTGGTAAATGACAGTGATTTACCCACTCAGTGCCCTAGAGGAAGAGCCTGGCTCAGTTCTCTTTGTGCTGTCATTGTGCTACTTAAACAACCTCAGCTCTTGCCTGTTCTTTCATTTGGGCCCTGAGTCAGAAGATTGCGGTGGAAGCCTCTGCTTAGCCATTTTGCAGCAGTAAGATGCTGTAGAACTCTGAACCTGTCTCTAAGCCCCTGTCTAGCCTGTCAGGAGGCCTGGCTGAGATAAAGCAAATAAAACATCTCAGAGAGTGCCTTCCACGGGGTAAACCCTCAGTAAGCCGCGGTGTCAGTGGTCAGAATTGCTGCTGGTGTTAGGTTGTTTTTATGCACCCCTCCATCACTGCTGATATCCTTTTTCCACCCCTGTGACTTGGAACAGACTTCTGACTCCTGCTATGATGCCTGCTTTTGAGCCAGTAATTCCCCCACTCAGACATCTGCCTGCCTCTTTCCAGTCCACTTGATCAGGAGTTTTCTGTTTTTGGCCACACCTGGGCCAAGGGGACACCACGAAGCCCAGGGCATGATACATAAAATACATAGTAGCAGCCTTCTTGGTATGCTACAGCATTTAGAGAAGTGCTCCTTCAAGAGTATTTCACAATTGTTTCATAATTAAGAGTCTGCTTTTTCAGTATTTGAGATGTAAAAATGTCAAGAACTTGCCCTTACCTGTGGCCTTGCGAAGGGCATAAACAAGCAGACAAGCAAACACCTCGTCCTCTGATTCCGTTTCTTCCTCTTATTTATTATTATTATTATTATTTTTACCATTTTTTGAGTTTATACTTCAAGATAAATTGTTTTTCTTTGAGTGATGTAAACTTGCAGGTGTCCCTGTGAATCCAGGAGAAAGTAAGAGTTTAACTTCTGCTTCTTTGTAGCCATACTGAAGTCAGCTGCTAAATTATTAGAAAACTGTGTAAGTGTTAATGAAAAAAATTTGTTGACCTATTCTTATTTCAATCTTAATATTATGGATTTATCTCAGCAAACAACTGTTAAGATGTTTATAAAATTTATTGCATTCCCCAAAGTCAAAATAAATACCTAAGATAAACCGAAAATATAACCAGAAAGTAAAATAGCTTAATGGCTTGATATGCTTGAAATCATTTTACATAAAAATCATTTTGCCTCTGTAACCACTAAATCCTCCCATCTTAAAGACATTTGAATTTTGTCTTTCTGTGCCAAAAATCACAAGACCTTTCATTCTTTTTCTCATGATCCACTGTAATGCTTTATTCAGAAAGCTCTGGGATGAAGTTTCTTCCTTTCTGTATCCTCTGATGTTTCTCAGATGGGGTCTCTTGAAGTGGCAGGTTCCATGCATGCTTTTCAATGAGAGCAGAGCTGGATTTAGGGAAATTTCACAAGGATTTTGATGTTAGAACCCTTTGACAAATCATGTTTGCTTTTCAAAATGAATATGAGGATGACAGTCTTTTCTCAGAGTCATCAAGGAAGTAACTACATATTCAGTAACTACATATTCATATATATACATATATATGTATAAATATGCATCTGTATATCTATATATGTACAGATACATAGTCTCAGCCACAACTTTTGCCATAGCAAAAACTTGGAAACAAATTTACATTTGTAAGAGAATCGTTCATTTCACTGTGGTTTGATTGTGGAGGGGATTCTCATGTAGCAATTAAAATGAAGTAAGAAGAGCTTGTGGTATCAAAAACTTACTTAACATATTATGTAGAAAATGCACCATATAAATTGTGTATCATATGACCATAATATTTTCCAATTTTTCTATAGAAAATATGAAGTTTGGTAGTTCAAAGGGGAAAGATTTTTTAACAGAAAAAAAAAATAACCCAGAAACATCCGCATCTCTTTGCAGTATTCTGTTGGATTTAATTTATAGGACTAGTAAAGGTTCTTGAGATTTCTCTAGAACAGTGTTTTTCAACCTCAGCTAGTTATAGGAGCAGATTTGTATACTGTAGTATGTTTAGTGGGATCATTAGCCTATACCCACCTGTAGGGGGTCCTCAGCTGAACATTACCAGATGTCCTCTGGTGGAGCAAAGCCACTGTTTAAGAATGAGAACTAAGGATCAAGTGTTTACCTCAGTGGTTCTGGCACCTGCCTTGCAAGCACAAGGGCCCGGGTTCGATCCTTGGTGACAACATAGAATGCTGGGTGTGGTGACTCATGCCCACCAGCAATCAGTACCATATACCACAGTGCTGGGTTTGGTGGCTCGCTCCTGTAATCCCAGCACTCCGGTGGCAGAAACAGGAGGATTACTGGCTTCAAGTCTGACATCAGGGCCAGCCTGAACTACAAAGCGAAACCCTGTCTCAAAAAACTAAAAAAAAGAATGAGAACTAGAGTTGTGTGATGATACATTCCCAAATGCTCATTCCCAGCACAAGATACTAGAGGTTGTTCAACTGTGTACTGTAATAGAGTACATAGAGATTTAGGAATTTGTTTACTGTTGAATGAAACACTTGCCAGAGAGGTTCTTGGTATCAGCAATGTGTGAAAAACCGTAACCCTAACCCTTTCTGCTGCAGGCTGGGACGTCATGGGAAGTATTCAGCTCCTTGTAAGCAGAAGTGGAGTTAGGAAGGAATCTGGCAAGAGTGAGGCTCATAAGGACTGAGATACCAACAGCTTTGGTCAGAGGAAGGAGGTAGAAACTGAATTCCCAACCTGAGGGGAGACTGAAAACAGAAATGCAGCTCCCTAGACACCGCGGAGCCTGCGGAGATCCAGAGCTCCTTGAATTCCTCCCAATAGGGAGCAGGATTGTTCGCAGAGCTTGTGGCAGCTCTCAGCTTGCCGAGGGGTGAGGGGTGAAGAGGTTGGACAGTGGTGACTAGAGAGTCCTGCCAGGCTGTGAAGGGCTCTGGGTAGAGACCAAGACATTTATACTTGGTTCTAGAAGGGAGGAAAGGAACAGAATCTTGCCTGTAGAAGTAGATCAAAGAATACTGTTTGAATTTGGATGACTAGCACTCAGTTGTTTTCAAAATGGCATTATAATGATCAGTGGGTGAAACGTCACTTTGGCATTTTACAGTTCTTAAATAATGTGTGTTTTATTTAAAATGTTTACGGAGGTTTAGAGCTGGGGCAGTTTTGCTTTTGTGACTTGCTGTTGATCATATCTGTGATTTATATGAAACCTATTCAAGGACACAATCTTGAATCATAAAATTTCTCCTATGGGAAAATCTGTCTTTCCTTGTGACGGTATACTTTATAATCTGTTTTCCAGAAATGATGTGTGGCAAAAGCTAGAGTTTATATAGTTGATTGTTTTTTCTGTTTGTGAATTTTCATGCTTTTGTCCCCCTTTGTGGCTAATTTACTTTCCATCCTCTGGTAGAAAATTATATTTACTAGATTTTAAATATTCTTTTTAAAAATATATGAAGCACAAGAAAAATGAAGGGTTTTAAAATAATAGTTTACATTGAGCATTATGTATACTATATATATGTACATAATTTTATGAAATAAATGTGTTCAATTCAATTAGGTTTAATGATATAAAAATCCTATTTTTATAGGTCAAAACCAGTCAAATATCCACAATTTCACATGGTAAAACTCTAATAGTAATGTTGGCTATGAAGAAAATTCTTGTGAAATGAATATTCTGTTTTTATTGCTTTCTTAAAAATTGAGAGATTCATTTCCCTGCAGACAGAGTTGAAAACCTTGGCTGTGTATCATGCTGGGCATGGCTGGAATTCAACAAATTATTATTGCTTAGAATTCTTGTTTCCATTGGAACAAGAGTTCTCAACCCTGGCTGCTCACAGAATCCCTTGGGAAGCTTCGCAAAGATGCTGAACCACATTACTGAAAAATCAGTACATTGAGGGTGGTTTGCAGTAAGTCAGGGCTCAGACCTCTGTGGTATTTGTTACTAGGGTATAGCCATGTTTGATAACTACTACACGAGAATTTCACTTTGAGGAATTTCAGCAAAACTTCCCTATGGCTTGGAAAACCAAAAACATGTCTCAGCTCTTGATTTATTCCTCTTTCTTACTTCAGACAAACAAAGCCCCAAACTGAAATCTGAAAAGTAAATTTGATTTGACTGAACTCTTATTTTGGTTTTCATTTAACAGGAAATTTAAGGGGCGTACATGGTATGGGTTTGGTCCTAAAACTATTTTATGGAACTCATGACAGGTGGAAAGAGGAGATTTTGCCTCCTTTTAAAAGTCAAAGGATTATATGAATGTCCAGAATTGGGAAATCTGTAGAGATAGACAGTAGATTTGTGGCTGCTTAGGTTTGGAAGTTTGGAAAAAATAGGAAGTAAGGGCTAATGGACATGAGGCTTCTTTAGGGTAACAAAATAATCAAATTGATTGTGATGACACACAACTCTTTCGGTATATTAAAATATTGACTTGTACACTTTAAGTGAATAAATTGCATGAAATGTGAATTATATCTCAACAGAACTGCTGTTTAAAAAGAAAAATTAGGGAAGATTCAATGCTGAATAAATGAAAGAGAAATAACAGAAGAAACCCAGTTCGGTACATCCACTCCTTTAAAAACTGACAGAGTTTGGCACAATAACCAAGAACAAAATAAAGTAAATTGTACTTGTAAGTGTTTTGTTGTCTCCCATGTTCTTCAAATACCACCGAGTATTCAGAGTAGATGGGGCAGAAGATTTCCATAAAGGAGCTCTCTTAGTCATCTGTATACCTAGCTACATGGGAAGGATTCAGATAGGAGTGAGGTGATGAGGACAGGCAAGGTGACAGGGGGAAGGGAAGTGTGTGTGAGCCAAGGGGATGAGTGGGAAATACCGGTGGGTTCAGCCAGGGCAGTAAAGGAGGGAAGATAAGGATAGAGGAATGGACAGGGACAGGCTATTGGTCTCTCCTGACCATACTAAAGTATCAAACTACAGCACTGAACATAACTGAACCACAGAAAGACTTTGAAAGTCCGTATTCAGTGTTCTAAGTGCCCCTATATATGTCAGTCTGAATGGGCATCTGTCTGGGTTTACTACTGTGTCTTGGCTGACCATGCTGTACACCATGCCATCTGGTTCCATGGCCTGACCACTGGACAGTGGTCATCAAAGAAGAAATCCCAGCCACCTGGGGAACTAAGAAGCCTCCCCAGTTCCTAAAGACCCTAAATTCCTGGCAGTGATAGCAAAGTCCCAGACCAGGTGAAAGTCGGAACCTCAGAATGCTCAGAGCTTTAGTCATCAAACCTCCTGAGCTAAATGGTGAAGGCAAAGTCCCGTTCCTCTCTGACTCTGCTCTTTCCAAAGTAGGAAATTAGGGCTTCACAAGAAAGTGGGGTTTCCTGGCCTTTCTCTTCCTCCCCAGTGGGACAGATGGGGACAGACAGTAATACTCAGGAACATAGGAAGGAAGAAGAGCAGAGTCACATCCATCCATCTAGCACTCAGGCTGACCCCAAATTCCACACATCAAGGCCAGCAACTTTTTATCCCTATGAATGTATTCCTCTCAACTTTTTCACCTTAGCTCACTCCATCTCAGGAATTAATTCACTCATGAAGATTTTTTCACAATTTCCTCCTGTTCCAACTTCCTGTCGTGCTTGGATTTTTGTTTAGATCTCATAGCACTTCACTTGTAGGTAGCTGTACTTAGCATTATTATCTCCATACTGCTCTCAAATAGCCAATTCAGAGTAGAGAAGTTTTTCTCCTATTTCTTTGTCCTTCGGACCTCACAATAAGTCACTCCTTGTATACCTTGTCTCCTTGCATGATTCTGAAAAACCAGCAGCTGTTCCTCCTGAAGAAGTCAGTCTGTTCCCAGTGTCTTGGCCTCTTCTCCACTCCTGGGCCCCTGGAGTTGCCTACACCTCTGTCTTTTCAGTCGCTATCCCCTGCCTTGTCCTATTAGTTTACTTTCCCTTACTTGCCATGCCTTTCTGCCACCTTTGATTATGTGAGGGACACTGGATGAAGCAGAGGTGACTCATTGATTAATCAATCCTGTGAGCCCTGCGAAACTTCACAGGACACCAGTGAAGGGTGATAATTATGCTGATGTCCAAAACCAGCATGGGCAGTGGGGTCACCAGAGCATATCCATCTTAGACCCACTGCCCTTAGTTCTTCCTGTCCCTGCTTCTTCTTTCTTTCCCTTGCTTCACAAAATCATCTCCATTATGCTCTTCTCACTAAATTCACCCTCCTCCCACCTTCCCCCACACACACTTGATTGCTTAAAACCTAGGATACTTTTATCTTCTTATTTGGTATACATATAGCACTTGACTTTTCCTACTTTTTGTTTCTCAAATTAATAACTATGATTCTCCGACTTCTTGTTAGACCATGGGCTCTGATTGATTCCAGAAATGAAGAAAGGGACCATGGCATTCATAGGTAAAGGTTGCCTGTTCCAGGGTTCTTAAAAATAGATGTAGGGTGAAATGTAGAAAAGCTGACAATGAACCCTGTTGAATGAACTAATGGAGCTTCAAGTTCAGCCAGCCAGGGACAGCCAAACCTTCATTTTTAACACAGGATATGTTCCACCTTTAAAAGAACTTGAAACTGCCTTCCTAGGGCTGTTAGCTGAAAATCTGGAAAGGAGCAATTTGGAGGGAGAACATCAAACGAAAAGAAAGTTGATTTCATGTCTACATCCCGGTTTTCAGAGTTCATCTTCCAGCTGCTGCTTTTCTAATCTCGGGATATTGCCTTCTCTTTTATAGCACATCATTGTCATTTCTGGGACACTAGACAAAAATTGAAATATGTTCATCTTTGTATGTGAACTTTCTCCTTAAGTCATGACTACAACAGATAGAACTCCTTTTCTTTTTCTTTTTAAATTGAATCTTTATTGGTATATTATATATACACATCACAATCACACACAACATTGAGACTTTGTACCAGTATATGACATGACTTCTTATTTTTCCCATTCCCCTACCCCACCTACAAGCCCCCACCCCTATATACATAAGCTTTGTCTCCTTTTTTTAACATTACATCTTTCTTTCTCCTCATTGCTAACCCCTACATCACATTTCCCTTTGAATATTTTATATTTCACAATATCTATCATACATTCTAGAATTCATTTACATCTTAAGTTCCTCACACCAGAGAAAGGATATGATATTTACACATCTGTGACTTAATTATTTCACTTATGAGTATGTCCCCAATGTACTTCCATTTGAATACAAATGACTCAAATTTAACATTCTTTATAGCAGAGTAATACTCCATTTTATTTTTTAAAAAACACATC